>SNQN01014271.1:0-11017 GCA_008642245.1 Bassia scoparia | reverse complement strand
ATGAAGAGAAGGTTTAATTGATTGTTTTGGGTCAAAAGATTACCCTGTAGAAAATAGTGAAGGCATGAGAAGTGTACATGCTTCTGCAACTGATTCCTATACAAAATATAATTTGTTTATGGCAGAGTCTTTTCATAAGTTGTATCTTGATGGATGTTGGATCATTGTGAATAACTGAGGTGGTARACCCAAGTTTAACTCTGTTTCTAAAAGTAGCACAGTAGCACGATAGCGCTGACAATTTGACTAATTTTACAAGTTTAGAGTGGAGGACTAGAAGTAGTATACGAGCACATCTATGAATTGTTGTTTGCATATGGTTCTAGCAAGATATATCATATATGCTACTTGAGGTTGTACATTGTGTGAGTATCAGCAATTCAGATTGTAGTTCCTATGTACTGGTAAAGTTTAATTAAGAAGAAAATGATTGGTATCAAGCAAAGGAGTCTTATATTGTCGAGTCAGTTGTCAAAGCTTCACAATGTTTTTTTTGACAAGACACAATATTGATTCTGTACTGCTAACATGTTGAAAACATGAAATTCTGTTTGCTTTCTGCATTTATATTTTTTCTTGATCACGGATTTTTTTAGTTAGTGTTTCTCTCTGTTTGTGGCACTTTTATCTTGATCGGTTGTTGCTTTGTAACTTGATTATCTATTCACTTGTTTATGGCTACATGCAATGGATGTATAACTTTAGCAGAGACAGTGATGCTAGAGAAGCAAAGTTTAGATGAGTTTCTGTCCAGTATCGACAAAGGAGAGACAGTCATAGTTTCCGTTTCGCCACAGTCCAGGGCTTCTTTGGCAGCTCATTTTGGCCTATCTCCACCTCAGGCAAGACACTGTTTTAAGTAATATTTTGTTCGCATACTTTCTGAGATGTGTCATGAATCACGACTCATTATGTTAAGCAAAACAAAATTTTCATAAGAGCTTGGACAAATTTGATTTTTTTGGACATTTTGAGTTAATAGCATACTTTCCAAGCTTAACATTGTCACCTTTGTTGAAATTCAGTGCTATAGGAATTTTTATTCCTGTCATGTGATATTAAATGTTTATGGTTTATGTAGTGAACATGAACCTATTGATATAATTTCTAAGTTAACATTATGTAATTCAATGTTTTATTTGGTGAAGCAGATAGGTTTATTGAAATTGCTTATAAGTATCTTTGAGGCTTTCAGCAAAGTCTCAAGACTACTCTTACATTTTCGGAGGACCTTTTATGTAACTAAGTGTCTCTACCTGTTCAATCTTCCTTAAGATAACTGTTTGAGGAGAGAGGACTCTATCGTAGGCTTATAGAAAGGGTCTTGGTTGTTCTCTTTATGTCTTTACAATTGTTGCATTGACTAAGCAATTGAACACAGCTTCAAGTTTTAAAAAGCATCTCATGTTTCCATCTTGAAATAATGCAAAACAAGTAAATGACTTGCACATATTACATGATTTTTTTTCAAGTTCATACATGTAACTTGATACAGAGCAGTAGAGCTTGCTTCAATCATGCTACTTCCAATTCATAACTTGTCCTTAAGTCCATCTTTCCGTGGGTAAAAGATGTGAAAGGTGAATCATTTGTCATTCTAGATGTGAAAGGTGAAAGATGTTCCTTTTACCCCGTGATTTCCGTATCGTAGTGAGTCACTCGTTACACAAACACCAAGATAGATGAAGTAGTAATTGGTAAAGAGATAAAGTGAATAAGTGATGATACATGTGTGGATCGTGTGGTGAAAGAATAGATACACATATGAAAGCTGAAAATTGTAAAGCTTACTCTGATTATATTAGTAAATAGTAATATTAAGGTATTGAAGAAATATTAAGGTACTGAAGAAGAGAAGATACAATAGCATACAAAGAAATAAGCAATTGCAAATATAAATATATGCTAGGAAAGAGATTGCTGATGTAATTGTTATGAATGAAACTTGCAGAATGCGCACGAGGAGTCTAAAGCTGTTACAAAGGCAGCTGCTATGAAATGTACTCTCTTTTAGTTGCATGTTATTAATCTCAGCTTCTGATATGATATGCATGTGTTGTATTTTAGTATTGTGTCCTACCGGATTGCTAGGATTGAACGAGTCATTGAATTAGGGAAGTAAACCAMGGAAGTACTCTTGTAAGAGCCTTTAAACTTCGACATGAGAAATGGGTAAAAAGTTAAGAGCCACACACTCGTTTGTTTGAAATAAATAGCATATTCCATATGTTTCAGAATATATGAATGAATGCTCCTTAAAATAGGAATAATGTTTAGAAGCCAAATGCACATATCAATGAAAATGAAGGTTAGAGTTTGGTGTTTGTTATTCTGCTTCGGAAGGGGAAAGCCTTCCTAGGGCTTTGTGCAATAAGGTAATGATGGTGTATGATCTACAATTTCTGTTTAAGATTACTCCTTTTCTGCTTGTTTTTGTTGATGATGACCCTTTTTCCTTGATTCGCTTGATTGAAACATGTCCTTTATTGCATACATTTAAATTGAAGGTGGGATTCACCCTCATTATATAATTATATTTTTTATTAATATTTTGTTGTTGCCTTGCACAGGTTAAATGGTCGGCGTCGCAACTCTGTTAGTATTTGATGTAAATTTCATTTCTTTGCTTTAAGTTGTTGATATATGATCCTCATATATTAGTATTGTAAATTTCATTTCTTTGCTTTAAGCTGATAAAGTAATTTTTTCTAAACATTACAAATGGATTGATTAATTGTATTATTATAATAAATTCAAGTATGATAAAGTGGAACACGGCGCGCGTGCGCGCGCCGTGTAACACTAGTAGAAATAAAAGCATTTAACGTAAAATCCCATATCCCATACACCATAAATGTAGGAGTTTTAATTTTGATCCAAATGTTAATTACGATAATGCCCTCCCTATATCCCATATCCCATACACCATAAATGTAGGAGTTGTAGTTTTGATCCAAATGTTAATTACGATAATGCCCTCCCTATATTTTAATATTTACAGCATGCCATTATTGGAGTTTAATTGTTACCCATCACATGTTAACATCCTTCTTTGTTACGGTTCTAKACTTCTACATTCTACACATTGCATTCATGATTTCATTCCCTCCACCTGACAATTCCTACCTAACATCTCCATTTTCATGTTGCTCTCTCTCTTTGTTACTGCTCTTACAGCTCGATTCTTCCATCTCAATGTGGATTTCTTTGTGCGGTTTCCCTTTGTTGATATTGCGCTGCTAACCAGGGAGCCCAACCTGTTTTTCCAAGATGCGATGCTTCATCTATGCACAAGGTTAGTTTATTGTTTGATTGATTACTTTTAATTTACGCTGATGAGTGTTTGATTGTTGTTTTTTGGTTGATTTGTGGGTGTTCGATTGTTTGATTTAGGGTTTTTAATTTGATTTAATATTTAGGATTTTCGTTGTTGATTTTGGGGATTTGGGGTTTTCGAATCGGGGCTATGGGATTTGATTGTTGGTGTTTTGGGGGTTTTAGGGTTTAGACCTCCCTTTGTGGGGTTTTGAATTTTGGGTTTACAAGATTTTTTTTTCTTTTAAATAATTTTATTGATCGAATTTTGGGTTGTGTTTAGCTTTGTCACAGATTTTGGGTTATGGGTTGTATTCTCGTATAAGGGATTTTAGCTTGCTTGTTTGATTAAAGTAGTGAGTTGTGTTTAGATGTGCTAAGTTATGTTTTTTGTTCAGTCATGAATTTTAGGGATTGCAAATGAAGATTATGTGATTGATGTTTGATTGTGAGGATTGTAAGGAGGTAGAACATGTGGTGGAGGAGTGCAAATTAAGAGGGGTCTGTGTTTCCCCACCCCAACCACCATCGCTGGTTCCTGAAGGCTCCGACGACGGGTTAAAGCATGTACGAGTCATGTCTAGCCATCCCTAAAGTAGTTTGGGATAAAAGCTTTGTTGGTGTATTGGTTTAGCATTTATTGATGTAGAAGACCATATCAATTTGAATTTTGGTAGTTAACAGCATTTATGAGTGGTACATTTAGAAAACTATTTGAATTCAATAAGTCTATGAGTGGTACATTTAGAAAACTATTTGAGATTATGGTGAAAAAGGAGACCAATTTGTGTTTGGCTGCTAATGTTGGTACAACTGCTGAGTTACTTGACTTGGCTGATAAGGTGATAATTTGATGCTTTCACCTAGATAGTTTTAAATGTTAAAGCTAATATACTTGATTTAATGTATGTGCTTAGATCAATGTAGCATATCATGAACATTTATTTCATATGCATGAAAGATGAACACTTATGGTGTTAGATAACCTCTGTTATTAACAAAGTCAAGTCATGTTAATTGTTAACTTTCTTTGATTTCATTTGACTTTAACCTGTCTGCACATTGCATCGCAAGTTGACCCTGAAATATGTTTACTGAAGAGTCATGTTGATATATTTCCTAATTTAACCCCAGAATTTAGCTCAAAACTTCGCTCTGTATGTCCCGTATCTACAGTGCTTCAGTTCTTTTTTAAATTGTGGATGGAATTGTAATTCATTTGCTTGTTTCTTATGAAGCATTTTTTGGTTTTTCCCTTTGATTTTTAAATTGTCAGATTGCACACAAGCACGATTTCCTTATCTTTGAGGATCGTAAATTTGCTGACATTGGCAATACTGTAACTATGCAGTACGAAGGGTAAGTGATAAACATCCAGTGTGGCAAAGTGATTGTCTTCTTCTTTTCGTCGCCTCCTCTTAGCTTACCTTTTTTTTTCCTTGTCTCAGAGGTGTCTATCGCATATTGGAGTGGGCTGACATAATCAATGCTCACATTATCTCAGGCCCTGGAATTGTAGATGGTCTAAAGCTGAAAGTATGCTATACTCTATGAAATTATTTATCTGTAAAAACTGACTTTTGAAGCTGATAAAATCTTAATCCTAAATTCAGGGTTTGCCTCGTGGTAATGAGTTCTGCTGGTAACCTTGCAACTGGAGATTACACAGCAACTGCTGCAAAGATCGCTGAGGATCACTCAGATTTTGTCATTGGTTTCATCTCGGTTAATCCAGCATCTTGGAAATGTGGACCAGTCAATCCAGCCCTTATACATGCTACTGTCATTGGTTTCATGCTACTGTATTTAAAATTATGTAATATTTCGATTTTTAATTATTTTATATCTAATGCTCGGGATGATCGTTAGCTTTGCCTAACTATTTTGTATTATATTATTATATGAATATGGTTAGTGTTTCGAGTTTAATAATTAAATTAGTTTTCATGAAGTTTGATTATGTACGTTGTTGTCATTAGCTGTCCTTTTTTGGAGTAATTTTTACGAGTAGTTTTTTGGTTTTTTTTTTTAACTGCTAGGAAAAATGTAGGTTGTGGTATTGAGTCCTTGAGGGTATCATTGCACTGCAAAGGGTGTGAAGGCAAGCTCAGGAAGCATCTCTCCAAAATGGAAGGTCAGTCTTCATTCTTCGGTCTTCACTGTAATTTTTACAGGAGTAGTTTTATGTCTTTTTCAAATCAACTATTTTTAGTGGCATGTTAATCTGCTTTTATAGATAATTATAGTAATCAATTAATGAAAATAAATTATTATTATTGCATTTGTATGCATTGGAGGTCAAAATAAAAAGTAATTTTAAGATTATGCATGGTTTCGTTTAAAAAATAGACAATCAAAATTACAAATCTTTGTCTCACAAAATAAGTTTAAAAAAAGTTTAGATAAGTTTAGTTAAGTAAAAATAAGGCAAAAATTAAAGACCCACATATATAGTACTGGTATAATAAATCGAACAATAACAAAGGGATTAAATTTCTCAAGGAGCAATGGGAAATTTCCAAAAATTAGAAATCAAATTGCATATTGTAAATAAAATATTTTATATATTTACTAAAATGCCATTGAATTTCCAATTTTTGAAAATCCGACCAATGAATTAATTAGGCATGCCTCGCTACAATGAGTAGTAAAGAGTACTAGAATTGTAACAATCATTCAATCAACAGACAATACAATTCATTTTATATAGGTAAGAATCAAAGCCAAGCTAATAGTTATGAATGCAATAATTAAGTTTGGTGATGATATTGAAAATTTGGTTTGTAATTATGCAGGGGTTTCCTCGTTTAGCATAGATTTGGAAACAAAGAAAGTGACGGTGATAGGAAATGTGACTCCATTAAGTGTGCTAACAAGCATTTCAAAGGTTAAGAACGCCCAATTCTGGCCATCAACAGCATCGGTCTCGCCGCCATGTTCGACTTCATCTTCAACAACCTCGTCTTCTACTGTGGACCATAACACGTGCTTTTTGATTGATTCTTAATTCTTAATTTAATTGATCGAATCTCTATCTCGATTAAGGCAGCTTGGAATTGATTGTTTCAGTTTGATTAGGGTACGCCTTGTATGTTTGATACAACACCTTTGTAAAAGAGAGTGTCGGTTTTAATATACTTTGTTTCATACTTGTAACTTTTTTAATGAAAATTTATTATACTTTGGTTAATCATACTAGAGAAATCATAGAATTCATAGCATTGAAAAAAATGACAACTATCGCTAGAATTGTATTACACCCATGTGTTGCGATAATTGCGATACGGATATCCGATTATATATTTCTAACGACTAGCGAGGGTTAGATACAACCAGTTATATCATGCATATTATTAACATGAGACATACTTGTTTGTAAGTCAAATTTCACATAATACAATGAGTTGAGACCAACTTAAAGTAAAATGTGTGGTATATTAATTAGACATACATATACCATGCATGAACAATTTATAAAATTAATTGACAAACTCGCAGCATGTCACGAGAGCCAATTTTGATAACTTGGGCTCAACTTAGTGCGTATAACAAACCTAAAATTCAAGGGCATAAATTTGAAGGGGTATAGCGTAGAAAACCCAATACCTTGGGGTATTTTGTAGAAAATCCAAAAAAAATAAATAAAGGCAATCCTCTCTGTGTTGGTTTCACTATCTGGCTTTTGGTTCACATAATTACCTAGGTTTTGGTTCTATTTGTCATTCAATCTTCTTAATAAGCTATATAAAAACTTAGACAACTTTCAAAGAGAAATAACAATTTTATTAAATTATCCCACCTTCTTTATGCATTTAGATTATGTGAATAAAATATGTTTGATTGGTCGGTTTGTACCGCTATGGTATTTCAAACTATAATGAAGGTATAATACTTTTGTCATTAATTTTCAACTAAAAAAATTACTCCGTAAATTAGATAATGAAAATAGTTAATCGTACATATAAATTAACGTATTTGTCGTACAATATGTTCGCGTGGAACACGGCGCGCTTGCGCGCGCCATGTGCCACTAGTAGACGAAAAAGTGAGTGTTACTCCATATATGATAAAGTATATAACATATTTTTTGACCTCTTCAATCATCCGTTTAAGTTTTTTTTGTTGAGATAATCCATTAACAATTTATTAATTGACATTTTTTATGAAATACTAGTGAGGTTTTGCATTTTTCAAGGTAAACTCCTAAACTTCCACGACAGGTTCAATACCATTCCAATTATAATATATTGTGGTTCATCAACCCATATCGAATAAATTAAAGTCTGCTTTTGCATTAAAAAAAGGCAAATTTCGAATCTGCTTTGGATGATAATTTTGCTAGTAAATTTTTTATGTACTCATATATCCCAACACAATAATTTGTAGTTTTTTTTATTAAATTATAATATAAATTTTATTTTAGTTTGTGCTACGTTCACTACTACATTTTTTAGCTATTACAATGGTCAAAAACCATTGCAATAAATGTCTATAAACGTTGCATTAGGTCTAATGCAACGGTTAGTAARTGTTGTGTTTGGTGTCGTTGCTATAGACCTAATACGACGGTTTTTAGGTGATATTGCATGTGAGAGTGAATATTTGGGAAAAGTTTGTGTGGGATTGACTGAAAGATTGAAAGGGGAAAAAAGAAAAATAACGAAGAGATGAGATATGAAAATAGCGATGAACTGTTGTTGAAATAGGAAGCTTCACGACCCCTTTTTATTTTGCTTAATTAAATTAGCTTTCATCTAATGATCTAAGGCAATGCTTCAAAGACAACCGTTGCAATAGCTTATAAACCCGTTGCAATAGGGTATCGAAAACAACAGTTCAAAAACAACTGTTGCGCGCAATAGCTTATAAACATGTTGCAATAGGGTATCTAAGACAACGACTGGCCCAAGCTGTTGTCATAGACCTAACCGTTGCCAAAAACTGTTGCTATATAGACCTAATTGTTGTCAAAACCCGTTGCCATATATAGAACAAACTGTTGCCATACAGCGTTGCCTTAGCTTTTTTATACAGTAGTGATTGTATATAAAAGGGTAATTCTATCTCGTACCATTGAGTTTTTGACAATTTCATTTCGTACCATTGTTTTGTTTTTATTCCAAAAAATACCATTGAGTTTATGTACTTTTCCATTTGATGCCATTAAAGTATGATATGCTTGAAAAATATGGAGTATTTCGGAGTTATCCATACTTTATTTTTTCATTATTTATCGACTAAAAGCCCTTCAAACAAGTACTCATTGGTGAATTCTTTAAGTTGCGACTCCAAAATACTCTATATTTGCCGAACATATATTACACTTCAATGGTATCAAATGGAAATGTCATAAACTCACTGGTATTTTTTGGAATAAAAAAACAACAATGGTACGAAATGAAATTGTCAATAATTCAATGGTACAAAATGGAATTGTCAATGGTACGAAATGAAATTGTCAATAATTCAAAGTCAACCGTTGCAATAGCTTATAAACCTATTGTAATAGGGTATTAAAGGCAACGGCTCAAAGACAACCATTGCAATAGGGTATCTAAGGCAACGGTTGGCCCAAGCCGTTTCCATAGACCTAACCGTTACCAAAAACCGTTGCTATAGACCTAATCGTTGCCAAACTCGTTGCCATAGACCTAATCATTGCCAAAACCCGTTGCCTTAGCCTTTTTATGTAGTAGTGATTATATATAAAATCTTGGGTTCGATAGGAGTAACAAGAAAACATGTAGACCCTTTTGGTTCATTTGATTGGAATGAAACGGTGTGAAAATTTATACATAAGAGGTTCGGATTGAAATTCTGATCTCATACCAACCTAAAAGTATTTGGTTTAATAAAGGAGTCTATTGTATATCAATTTGAGTTGTTTGGTTTATTATTAGAGCACCTGCATTGGGCTCCCCATATTGTTTTGGGACTTTTTGGGGCACCTCAACAATGCATGTGCCAGAAAATATGGGGAGGTTGATATTATCTGGAGCTGGTGAATATATGGGGAAGTAAACGTGGGACCCAACGACATCACTTGCGCTGCTTCCATTTTTTTGTTTTGCATGCAAACACGTACAGTAGTGCTCGTTGTTGGATTGATTTTTTTTTTTTACATTAAACTCGACGGCTATATTTTAACCGCTTAGTGTATCTATGTTATTGTAATTTTCAATTTTTTCACTTAATTATATGTAATTTACTTCGATTATYTTTTGTATTGCGATTATGTGATGTATTGTGATTATGTTCTGTATGTTAATTATATTTCATTTTGTTCGTGATTATTAACGAGTTTAAGTTCTTCATGTGTTTCAACAGAATTAAGACGATAATTAAATTAACAAGATTAGTTTACACCAAAAAAACAAGATTAGAATATATTGATTAAAATATTTAAAATTAATTAAAAAAAATTAATGACAAAAAAAATTAGTTATCGTAAACGATGATTTGTCTCTTATATAAGCCAAGAGGGAAGCAATGGTGTCCCCTATTAAAAGACGTAAACACCCTTAATGATGTAAAAGACTTAATTGCCCTTAATTAAAAAAATATAATTCCTCTTTTTTTTGTATTTTCCATACTACACAGCATAAAAAAGGTATATTGACTAATTTTTACCCATGAATAAAAAAAGAAAGTTTAATTAATTAGTGTAAAAACATTCAAATAAAAATACATTAATTACATTGACTAATTTATTCCATTGAATAACTTAAACATTGCAATTTATTTTGGATTTATTTTAATTAATTAGTATGAAAAAATTCAAATATAAATACATTAATTACGTAGACTAAAATTTTCACATGAATCAATTAATCATTGCAAATTATTTTGAAAATCATATTGAATCAAATATTGGATTGTAATTTAATAAATAGGTGGGCGGTGGGCCATTGGAAAGTAGGAYAGAGAAAGTTTTGGGGCACCCTACCAATGRAGAGTGGTGACTGAAAATTGGGGAGGGRAAATGAAAAAATTAGTGAAAAATGATGTGGTAAAAGGAGAAAAGGAGAGGGGGAGCTCAATTCATGCGGTTGGTCTTAGAATAGATTCAATGTCAAATATTGTAGGTTTGTTTTTTTTGTCACAAACGAGCTTTTCTAGAGACTTTATTTGTGACAAATCATCTTATGTACAGGGCGTGGCTGAGGGCGCGCAATGTGCACGACGGCGCAGGGCCTCTACATTACAGGGGCCCCGAAATGTGGTATATGTATTAGCAGTTGCAAGTATTAAGCAAAAAAGTAGCTATAGATTAGTGGTTAGTTACAAATGTCGAATAAGGGGATATGCATGGTTCGAATCCTCTTGTCAACAAATATTATTTTTGGAGAAATCTGACAATTTGTGCAAGTTGAGCTGTAATTTTTCGAAGCATGCAACACCTTTTTGGTTCCTTTTTCTTCTCATATCAATTCATTTAATTAGTCATCTTTTGCCTTTCCAAATTCATRTTCCTAACAATTACACTACTTTGATGTGAAAATAAATTTTAAGTAATTGAATAGCCCATTTCCAAGATAAATTAAAGAAATGAGTTGTATATATACAAGTTGTTACCTATACCAATTTTGAACTTACGGATTGTTTTACTAATTGTAAGTTGCATCTTTGTTCAATATGATGTGATTTTTTGAAGTAAATTAGTCATTTTTTATTTTAAACAAAGTTCAAGATTTAAGGACCC
>SNQN01014268.1:0-11023 GCA_008642245.1 Bassia scoparia | reverse complement strand
ACCGGAACCTCAGGCAATGAAACAGTAACAATGGGGATCGGTATTGAATCAGTCTCAGCAAATTTGAGGAACCCAGATTAGGTTTGAGAAAACAAGCATTCAAATCAACATTCTTAGATCGAGAAGAAGAAGTAATTGGGGACTGATTACCTCTGTCATCGGTGTGACTAGGGTCCGCAAGAACCGAGCAATGGCCAGAAGTAGTACCCAGCAAAGAACGAGCACTTGACATGCTTTGGGCATCATCCTCAGACGACGACGAGATTTCCAGATCAGAATGCCAATTCGCGGCCATCTCGAGCACCGACGCACCACCCTTGCCCACCGAAAAAGGACAGGTTGTCTTCTTCCCGGAGCTTGACTTCTTCACCGGAGTACGATGTTTGGTCTGAGATCGTGACTGAGCGGTTGCCTTCGTGGGTCCACGCTTCCCTCCATTCCCACGCCTCTTGCGAGTTTGGGCCATTCTCACCGAGGGGACTCGAAGAGAAGAGAGAGAACATAGAGTTTGCGAAACCCTTGACCTGGTCAACACACAGTTATGCTGTTCCTGTTTATAATTGTTTCCTTTGCATTATTGTCAATGTAAGCCAATTCAATATCCTTAACAAAACATGTTAAGAACAAATTGAAAACGTATAAATTTTTTAGTTTATTATTTATACAAGGAAGATACCCCTTAGAGGCAGCAACAAAAAAAACATTATTGTTACCTATATGATTTAAGAAATGAAGGCCATAAGCAAGCAGAGTACATGCAAACAAAATTTAATCTCGTACAAGGTCATAGGAGAGACTAAAAGACTATACAAGATGTTGTAGAACCACAATATAATCTCGTACAAGATGATGTATGGTATACTTGCATTATCTAAAAAATWAATGACTACTACTATGCTACAAGCTCAATCATATCCTTTTCATCCCTTTTACTAGGTTTTTATAGAAACTACTATGAAACACAAAATCATACGAAGATGACTTTGGGGCCATGTATGGAACTCAAATATAATTTTTGTCGTTGGCCTACTGCAATGTTGCCCAACATACCATTGATTCATAAGTTTAGAGAATTACCACTAATCAAAGTAAAACAGTCTGTGTCACCATTAAGAGACATACCTTGCAGCAACTCTTCTAGCCATGGTGAACACAACATTCACAAGTAATGATTTAATAATAATTCTGCAAACAAGTGACATCAGGCCAAAGTCAGAAGCAAGCAAACAACCTAACTCGACCATTTGAAGCCAAGAAGCCAGAGAACATTCTTTACAAAAGAATCAAAGTACCGAACTTTAGTTTTTAGTATAATCATAGCAAGCAAACATTCTAACCTATTTACCATCTTCTAAATCATAAAAACTTCCCAAATCCTTATCTTATGCAACCATGATAACTATAACAATAATAATTTCGTAAGTCTACTATCGCAGAATGCCTTAGTCATTTTTATAGATTGTGAGAGTTTGAGTATAACATAACTGTAGACACCTGAAAATGTGTCTCCCCAAATGAGTAATCCGTGATGAAACATACCGCGTCTCGCGTTTGTTTCGACTCAGAAAAGATGCTTTGAACTCACAAAAGTTGGAAATACGTGAGGTCGTACTCGGAATTATTGAGCAAAGGTCAAATACAAGGCAAAAATATTTTCTTTCGGTTCTCTCGACAAACTCAAAGGTTTTCAAACAGGTTACGCTGGCGATTCTCATGCTTTTTGATTTTCATCATGTTCCTCACATTTTTCTGAATCCGCCAGTATTTTTAAATTATTTTTCTGATTTTTCTATGATTTTCTATGAATTTTGCAATGTTTAAATACGCAGAATACGCAGAAAATACGTGAATTAGAAAATACGCGGAATGTTCTAGAAACGTACTTTCTTGCGAAAGGAGGCGTCTAGAATAATCCGTAATCTTAGAAAATCGAGACGTATGGCAAAGAATTATTCCGAATCAAAATATTTCAGGATTTTTAGAAAAAATATATACGCTTTGAGGAGCGTATATACGCTGAGGAGCAGCGTATATACGCTGCCTTTGAGCGTATATACGCTGCCCCCAGCGTATATACGCTCCTCAGCGTATACAAATCTTTCAACACGAATTGCTCCCATTGAGAAGCGTATATACGCTGAGTATGAGCGTATATACGCTCCTCATGAGCGTATATACGCTCATCCTGAGCGTATATACGCAGGGTTTTGCTTGCCTCGTTTTGCCTCGTGCCTATAAATATACCCATGCCTTGCTCAGTCCGAGACAGCTACACACGCACAATTCCCAACACCTCGACTTTTTCACACACGACTTCATACACTACATACGCATACTCTCTCTCTCTCTCTCGAAAACACTTTAAACACATCACACATTCGTTTTAATTCAAAGCATCGATTCTCTTTCGAATCAACAAGCGACAAAAAAGGTTGAACTCTGAGATTACTCACCAATAATCTCTCTCACTTTCTTTTAATATTGACTAACCATTGTTATGAGTTTTAATATAATTAAAACAATGTAGAAACTCACTTTTAAATTGTTTCATGTAAATATGTAGGGTTTTCACAATGTTTGCAAGGTTTTCATTGGTTTTTGGTTTTCATTTCATTATTATTGTCCATTGTCAATACTAACAATTCTTTATTCTTGTATAGCAATTCAAGGCGAAAGATTCATGGCGCTTGTGTTTCATCATGGACTAACAATTGTTTTCTTTGTTTTCATGTAGCGATTCAAGGCAAAGGATTCGTTTCATTTCGTTTTACAAACTAACTTTTGTTTTCTTTGCAGATTTAGGGTAAGATGAGTTTGCATATACTTTGAAGTTTATGCACTTCATATTATTGCATATTGTCATTGTTGTATAACTTTGTATATATTTTGCTAAACAAAGACCGGAATTATGTGAATCACTTTAAATCAGATTAACTATGGACAACCTGTTTTAGGCACCGTTTTAACATGATTAATACAAAGTGGTCACAATTTCTAGGTTAGGTAGTCTCTTGTGCATAATAGTAACACACTTTCATAGTAATTTTAGGGTTAGTACGCTTCTAAGGTGCTAAAAATGTAAGTTGTGTGCATCCAATAAATCGTGCTTAATGGAATTACAATGAGACCGAGTAGAGGCCGCTACATGCGGGCGAATTGGGTTACAGATCTGATTCGTACCATGTCCCCGAACCCACGACTGGTTACTTGATTGGACGTGGGGCCATTGATTTGGCACCAACGTTTCGGGCGTCCGTGAATAACCTTTCTAGGCACGGTGGCGATTCCCCTTACTCGACAACACTACCCCAACGCACTCACGTGCGGGATTCCGTGGCTCAAGCCCACGCAAAGCACCTCGATGTAGTACCAAGCCGCGCGCCCGCTATACGCTGAGGGCGCGGCCCACGTCCTACAATTTGGCGACTTCACTGGGGATAATCACCGTTAGGTGAAGTGGACAGACTTGAAAAGTCTCGTAATTCCATCATCACGTTTATTGGATTTTGCATTTGCATGTGACCTTTCGAATAAGGTCGCGCCTTAGGCTCCTTGGTCTCAATATGGGCATGTTCTATGCTCGAGACTACCATAAGGGGGGATACTACCTTGGCTGCATGTGGTTAATTGATCGCATGGCTAAGGCAAGTCCTATCCCGCCCATGCCGTGTGTGCACGTGTTACTGATGCGTGTGCATAAGGGGTATCTTGGCCATACATCGCTAATTGCAAGTGGTGAAAACTGGACCAAGCTCTGCCCTTAGGCGTGGTACACTCTCTGACTTAACCTAGACCGACCATAGTTGACTTGTCATCACGTGTCTTGTATATATGTGCATGTATGGGTCCTAGCCATTGTACAGTTCTAGACCTTAACACAACACTTTCATATAGTCCATGGTCATCTTTTAGTTCACATCATGCATTTCATAGCCCATAGTGACTTTAGTTGACTTCTGCCTTAGTCTGTGACCGTAGTCGACACAGACTTTGACCCTAGGTCTTGACCCTTGACCATTAGAGTCCACATAGACTCTGATCTTAGGTCTTGACCCTTGACTACTAGGGTAGGCACAGACTTTGACCTTAGACGTTGACTTTAGACTCACATTAGGATTGACCTTGCATTCAGCCAACACAGGCTCGACATCTAGGCGTGACCCTAACCACTTAGGACATGTGCATACATTCTCACGTCATTTGGTGCCCTTTCAAAAAAAAAAAAAAAAAAAAAAAAAAAAAATTCAAAAAAAATTCAAAAAAACGAAAGGGCACCTTGCATTCATACATTCATTCTAGGAAAGATGACCATGGAATTAGGACATGCATTTGCATCTGCATTCATTCAATAATGACCAAGGAAGTTCACTAAGGGTTTTATTCTTTTTGAAACAGGGGTGAAGCCGTCTCCATAGCCCTTGCTCGACCCAAAGAGTTTGAGCCCTCAGCCCAGTCCAAACCTAACCTTCCTCTAACCTTCATTGATCCCTCAGCCCAATCCAAACCTAGCCTTCCTCCAACCTTCATCATTCATCAGCCCTAACACCACACCCTCAGCCCAATCCAAAAACCTAACCTTCCTCCAACCTTCATCACCCATCAGCCCTAACACCACAAAATGGCCTCCCAACAAGAAAAGCTCCAAAAGCTTGCCGAGCAAGTTCAACAGCTTGAAGCTCAAATCAAGGAGTTGACTTCGGGTCCTCCTTTGGACAAGCTGTTTGAAAAGGCAATCAAAAAAGCCACCGACCCCACCTTCTACCAAGACCAACCTCCTCTTGACCCCAACCTTGCAACCAAACTGCCGAAGGATTTCTCAGCCGAAGACATACCCAAGTTCAAGCCGACTGATGACCCTCGATTCCATATAAAGGGATTTAAGACCACCATGGCACTTAAAGGGATTGACTCTGCCTTGTTTCCAATGGTCTTTCCCCTTTCCTTGGAACCGATATGTCAGAAGTGGTTCTTTTCACTTCCTGAGAAAGAAATAGCTACTTGGGAAGACATCATCCACGCATTCATGGCAAGATACAAGGGTAACATTCAGACCCAAACATCCTTCCGAGAGCTTGAAATCCTTAACCAGGGAAGAACGAGGGGTTCACTACCTATCTGACTAGATGGAGAGGAGTTGCTGCCACCCTAGTCTCCGCTCCTACTGAAGAAGAGATGGTCAAGACCTTCATTTCTAACCTCCAGCCAGAATACAAAGATCATCTCAAGTATCGAGGCCTTACCACATTCGCAAAGGTCTACGACATTGGAGTGGACATAGAGAATGACCTTCTTCAATTCACATGAGTCAGAGTCTTAGCTGTAGGATCGAGTCGGAGAGTCCCTTTCCCTAGACTATGTATCATTTCTTTTTCCATTTCGGGTCTATGTCATTAGGTTTAGGATCAAATTCTGCAATTAGCCTCTATGTAATAAATTCTTTTGTTTTAATAAAAGTTTCTTTTTTCTCATTTTCTTTAGCCTCCATATAGTTTGTGCTTCTAACTTTAATGGAATCAAATTAATGATCGACCTCATAATTCAATGGACATTGCCAAGAGAGGCCTTCTTTCATAGCTCCACAAAACAACCTCTTCCCTCCATTCCCTTCATCGTATCAAAATCCCTTGCAACCCTTTGAGCCATAAACACTATCATTCAGCCTATCATTCTTTCATCACCCACATCGACCTAACCCTTTGGACCAAACGGTGCGTAGGAAAAGACATGTGCAAAAAAAAAAGAGAAGAATAAAATGGGCAAAAAGCAAAAAAGCAAATCAATGCCAGTCATCACAAATGCAAATCAATGTCAAAATCCAATGCAAATCCAAAGTTCAAAGCCCAATTCAAACAAAAAGCAAAAGTCTAAAAAGCACACTGCGCACCGTGGGTCACTTCGTGATCATCGAGCCTTTTTCAACCCTCAAACCACAGCCTCACATTACAACCACAAAAGCCCTCTCACACGAGGCATTGTCCAAATCATCAACAAGAACTACGACGGTCTGATTCCAAAAGGATACGTAGGAAGCCTCTTCTCGAGGTCCGACCCAATAATTCAATAACATTCTGAGGTCCATCATATAGTTTGATTCCCTTAAAGTCAGAAGCGCAAATTCCTAGTGTAGCACCCGACATAGACTCGAGCTTGAACCTACATCATCTAGCCAACCACATCAATTCCCCATTTACTTACCCTTAGTCACAAATTTTAGCCTTGTATTTTCTTGAACCTTTAGCCTATTCTTTCATACACCTTAAGGGCTCTCCTCAACTCATCCTTAGGCTATCTCTCTGTAGCATTCATCAGGCATTCTCCTCAAAGCATCGCATGGCAGCATTTCCTCCATGTTCTCTCCTCATGCAGCGTTCAGCTCAAGTTACTGATTTGGGCAAATCAAAATCACATCCCTCATTCCTTACCATTACCACCACAAAAGCTAAGCCAAAACCCATGACTCCACAACATTCACTAGCCTTACCTTGCTCCATCAACCATTGCCCTAACCTCGAAAGCTCATCAAGCTGGGGGCTCACCCACTAAACCAACCATCAACACCACAAATTAAGCCATTCCCACACACCCAAACCCCATGGGTTGGGGGCTCACTTGCAATCACAAGCATCGCCTTTGCTCGAATGGGGGCTTGAGACGGCTCCATCCCGCAATCCAAAAGCATCTTACCATTAGTCAATTTCCTTGGTCATTTCATGCATTAGATCTAAGAATAGACTTGCATTACGCATATAGCCATTGCAAACACTTCATAAGCATCATTGCGCATTGAGTTTACATACATCATCATGCATATGCATCCTGCACAAACACATTCACATTGCACATTACACATTGCACCACCTCAACACGAGGCTAGGGCCCATCTTACATGCATTTGCCTGCACACGCCTATACGGCATTCATCGCTATACGCGATTGTTGCTACACGCAATTTTCCCCGAAAAGCCAAGGTCAGCCGTAGGGGAACTTTCCGAAGGAACGAGGCGCTTCCGACGGAACTTGCATTACTCCGTCCCAAATCAAATACTTTGACTGTCGTCTTACGAGATTTTCGTCTCTTCAGACTCAGTCAAAGTGGGGGCTTCTTCACACAACAGCTCCTTTGCACACTTCGGGTTTTGGAACTTTCTCCCGCACCAGAAATTCCATATATGCACACTTCGGGTCTACGATTTCTCCCGCTACAGAAATCCAGCACAAGCATCTTTCGGGTCTACGATTTCTCCCGCTACAGAAATCCAGCACATCTTCGGGTCTTGGAATCTTCTCCCGCTACAGAAGTTCCGTCAGCATCTCTCGGGTTTTGGAATCTTCTCCCGCTCAAGAAGTTCCGCGCATTCTTCGGGTTTTGGAATTTTCTCCCGCACCAGAAATTCCGCATACACACATCACAACTCTCCCGAAAAGCCAAGGTCAGCCGTAGGGAGAAAACCACCCGAGGATCCAGGCGCTTCCAAGGGCATAACACCGCATGGGGCGCGGTAACAGGTAAAACTAACATTTGTTTTGCAGGTACCGGCGTAAAGGGTAACTCAGGGTCGCAGAACGTCTTGAGTTGCTCTCCGTCCCGAATCGAATACTTTGACTTTCGTCTTACGAGACTATCGTCTCTTCAGACTCAGTCAAAGTGGGGGCTTCTGTAGACACCTGAAAATGTGTCTCCCCAAATGAGTAATCCGTGATGAAACATACCGCGTCTCGCGTTTGTTTCGACTCAGAAAAGATGCTTTGAACTCACAAAAGTTGGAAATACGTGAGGTCGTACTCGGAACTATTGAGCAAAGGTCAAATACAAGGCAAAAATATTTTCTTTCGGTTTTCTCGATAAACTCAAAGGTTTTCAAACAAGTTACGCTGGCGATTCTCATGCTTTTTGTTTTCATCATGTTCGTCACATTTTTCTGAATCCGCCAGTATTTTTAAATTATTTTTCTGATTTTTCTATGATTTTCTATGAATTTTGCAATGTTTAAATACGCAGAATACGCAGAAAATACGTGAATACTCAGAAAATACGCGGAATGTTCTAGAAACGTACTTTCTTGCGAAAGGAGGCGTCTAGAATAATCCGTAATCTTAGAAAATCGAGACGTATGGCAAAGAATTATTCCGAATCAAAATATTTCAGGATTTTTAGAAAAAATATATACGCTTTGAGGAGCGTATATACGCTGGGAGCAGCGTATATACGCTGCCATTGAGCGTATATACGCTGCCCCCAGCGTATATACGCTCCTCAGCGTATACAAATCTTTCAACACGAATTGCTCCCATTGAGAAGCGTATATACGCTGAGTATGAGCGTATATACGCTCCTCATGAGCGTATATACGCTCATCCTGAGCGTATATACGCAGGGTTTTGCTTGCCTCGTTTTGCCTCGTGCCTATAAATATACCCATGCCTTGCTCAGTCCGAGACAGCTACACACGCACAATTCCCAACACCTCGACTTTTTCACACACGACTTCATACACTACATACGCATACTCTCTCTCTCTCTCTCGAAAACACTTTAAACACATCACACATTCGTTTTAATTCAAAGCATCGATTCTCTTTCGAATCAACAAGCGACAAAAAAGGTTGAACTCTGAGATTACTCACCAATAATCTCTCTCACTTTCTTTTAATATTGACTAACCATTGTTATGAGTTTTAATATAATTAAAACAATGTAGAAACTCACTTTTAAATTGTTTCATGTAAATATGTAGGGTTTTCACAATGTTTGCAAGGTTTTCATTGGTTTTTGGTTTTCATTTCATTATTATTATCCATTGTCAATACTAACAATTCTTTATTCTTGTATAGCAATTCAAGGCGAAAGATCCATTGCGCTTGTTTTATCATGGACTAACAATTGTTTTCTTTGTTTTCATGTAGCGATTCAAGGCAAAGGATTCGTTTCATTTCGTTTTACAAACTAACTTTTGTTTTCTTTGCAGATTTAGGGTAAGATGAGTTTGCATATACTTTGAAGTTTATGCACTTCATATTATTGCATATTGTCATTGTTGTATAACTTTGTATATATTTTGCTAAACAAAGACCGGAATTATGTGAATCACTTTAAATCAGATTAACTATGGACAACCTGTTTTAGGCACCGTTTTAACATGATTAATACAAAGTGGTCACAATTTCTAGGTTAGGTAGTCTCTTGTGCATAATAGTAACACACTTTCATAGTAATTTTAGGGTTAGTACGCTTCTAAGGTGCTAAAAACGTAAGTTGTGTGCATCCAATAAATCGTGCTTAATGGAATTACAATGAGACCGAGTAGAGGCCGCTACATGCGGGCGAATTGGGTTACAGATCTGATTCGTACCATGTCCCCGAACCCACGACTGGTTACTTGATTGGACGTGGGGCCATTGATTTGGCACCAACGTTTCGGGCGTCCGTGAATAACCTTTCTAGGCACGGTGGCGACTCCCCTTACTCGACAACACTACCCCAACGCACTCACGTGCGGGATTCCGTGGCTCAAGCCCACGCATAAGCACCTCGATGTAGTACCAAGCCGCGCGCCCGCTATACGCTGAGGGCGCGGCCCACGTCCTACAATAACAACTAGCATAATTAAAGTATGAACCAACAATTGCTATAGCAGAACCTTACTGACTACTTATTAAACCAATTGACCTCATCAAAATATTAGATGTCCCATCATCCAGTAATATACAAACTTGAACAGAGGCAGAATAAGTTGCACTAATATAGTTAAAATAGTACCTGTCCTCAGCTAAGCATTTTGCACTAATATAGATAAAATAGTAACTGTCCTCAGCTAAGCATTTTGGATTTCTTCAACTTCAATCGTTGCTCTAAATTGTACTAAAAGCTGTATTGATATTTGAGAATAGAATAAGTAAAAATTATTGACAAAAGAACAATGAAAACAATAGAAATCTTTCACATTATATTACAAGTTTTTAAAATAGCAGGAGCCAATTTGGCAAAAGGGACATGAACGATGATGATTTCTACAACCTCACCAACTTAGACCAGCTCAAGAAGTACTACGTCTAAGGCATGCACGCGCACCGCATTTCAGCAACACGATAGCACCATGCATCAGAATTACAGGTGGCCTGATTCCTTATGGGATACGTAGGCACCCTCGCCCTGAGTTCGGCCACAATAACAAGTGCCCTACTTGTTTCGGACTAGCAAGTGAACAACAGTCAAGCGGCAATTGGACGAAGTTTTTCTTTAACATGCTCAAATTAAACAATGTATAAAAGCAGTGGAAGTTTGTAATTTATTACTACTTGTAATTAAAATTGAGCAACTACAATACAAAAGAAAATTTCAAGCTCCATGTTCAATTATTACATGCAAAAGCGGCTCGCATGCCAGTCACTTTATTAACTCAAAATAAATAAACATTAAATTAAGCAACAGTTGTGGAAAAAAGAAAACACTCTTTCCTTTCCTTTTCTTGCTCCTTGGCGACATCCTTCTTTGCACCCGAGCTTTCACCTTTAAGCTTCCTCACCCATTTGCGTCTCTTGGGTCTATCCTCCACTGAGCCTTCCCTTTTCCTTTCTTTTCACCTCCTAGCACTTCCTTAGGCCCAAGTCTTCGATCAACAACATTTGAGTCAATCCTCAAAGGAGGAAGTCTTTCAAGCCTATTCCAAACTGGCACTTTCTTAAGACCAAGTCTGTCCTTAGCAGAAACAACTCTAGACTTAGCAGCAAGGGTCTTAGTAGAGTCACAGTTCAGTCTCTTACTCTTAGCATGGTGCTTTTACTCTACACGTCTTGCCTCAGCACGGCTCATAGCATCAGTGGCATTCATCCAGACACGGTAATGAGCAGAAATCTTGTGGTCACCTCGAGTGAGTGGGGTCACCTCAAGTGTAGAATGGGATTCCCAGTACTTTTCTCACTCTATTGCATTGCCCGAATGCAAACGCTTTTCCTCAGGCCAAACCATGTCAATTCCGGGAATAAGCTGAACTTTCCCGAATTGCCTCATCACCCTCGAAGGGAA
>SNQN01014266.1:0-11034 GCA_008642245.1 Bassia scoparia | reverse complement strand
ATACATGCACAGGCACTACCTAAAGTCAGTCCTAATTTAAAGTTGGAGGACGCAATTATACATTTATACTTCCCTACTTTTTATTTCTTCAAGCTAAGTACACTACTACAATTTTCTACACCATTGTCCCACCACATATATAAGTAATATGTTGCATTTATATTTTATATATGATCGAATCCGTACATGATTAGGATATCTAGCCTTTGCTACAAATGATCATGATTAGTTCTTCATTATTAAACTACCTACTTATTTATACTTTGACGCCTTTAATTTTAGCTTTATTAGTTTTATATCAAGTACTCCATATATATCTATGATTCCTTATCTTGTTTGCTTCACAACTCAATAACTCACATACAAGTCTTTGTCCTTTTTTTGTCATAAGTCTCATAACGAATAGTTTAATTCTTATCTTTTTAAATGAACAACATGCATCTCGAAARATGATATAAGACATATCTATGGAGTCGTATTTCTTTATTTTTTCAATGATCATTTTTTGTATGTTAAACACCTACTATAATTAGATATGGTGTATCTAGAAATGTAGCAAGATGGTTTGATCGAATTAATTTCTACTTACAATACTCCGTAATTTAGTTAAAATTTATTTTTTTAGACGTGCTTTCTTTAGAACATAAAGTAAGTTTTAGTTATTTCCATAGTTATTTCCCTTCGCTAGAGAGAGATGTTAGAGAGAGAGAGAGAGTTTCCACAAAATTCAGACTCACCTGCTCCACCACAAAAGAAACCACCTGACATCCCGGAGGGTTGCAACACCGTCATTGGGAGCGGGAACGCTGCTTTCAACTTCAAAACGGCTCTACAGACGGCGAGTAGTAGTGCTTTGCCTCTACTACATGAGGTTGATGTGGAGGCGACTGCCTCGGAGACGCCGCCACCGATGCTCAAGCCCGCGACGGATGTCTTTGTCCCACTACCAGTGCAGAAATGCCAGGAACTGTGTCAGGCATGGCGGAATGCGTTGATTGGGAAGGTGGTGGGCACTAGCTTTTCTTTCCCCTTCCTGAAAGCAAACTTGGAGAAGACCTTTGCTAACATGGGTCGTTGGGAGGTCAAATTATTGGGGAAGGGCTTCTTTATTGTTAAATTCGACAGAGAGGAGGATCTTGTAAAGGTCCTCGCTGAGGGGCCTTGGGTGGTGGCTGGTTACCCGTTGTTTCTTAAGCTTTGGGAGGCCGGTTTTAAGCCGTCGGAGGCTCACATAGATACGGCTTTTGTGTGGCTCACACTCCCAGAACTTCCACTTGAGCTTTACGACAATGAAATCCTCACGGCGGTGGGTAACAAGTTGGGGAAACTTGTTAAAATTGATGTCCGGACTGCGTCAATGGAGAGAGCAAGATTTGCGCGGCTGTGTGTCCAAGTAGATGTGTCTAAACCGGTGCCGGAGTTTGTATGGATTGGAAAGATTAAACAGGCGGTGGTGACTCAGGACGTTACTAAGTTCTGTCGTTATTGTAAATCTTATGGTCACCTCCTTGCGGACTGCCCTAGATGTCCCAGGACGAAGCCAACGAGGGTGGTGGCTCAGCCACAGACTGCAGGGGAGAATGGGCACCGTACCCGAAGCATGGGCTTACCCGCTAATACCCATCGGGCCAAGTCTTTTCAAATTTCAAATGCTGGTTCCTCCTTGGGATCTGAGAAAGTGAGTATTGTACCTAGTACTGAACCTAGTACTGCCCTAGTGAATGAGAAGGCGAAACGTGTCCGAGACTCTGATTCCTTGGCTTTGGTGGTCTCTGATGACAAGTCACCTGTCATTACTCCATTGGTGGATTTTACCACTCCCTCTTTAAGAAATTTTGTGCGACCCAAGCTTACTACTCATTCCCCTCATCTCAGTTTCTTCTCAAAAAACCCTTTTGAGGTCCTTAATCACCATGACCAGTCAGTTGAACGTCAAGCGATTGAAGACTCTGCGGGTACGTCGGACCCGACCCCACTCGCCATCGTCCCCCCCGGAGACGCCATCATCACCGGTGTCCCCGCCGTCACCGCCGACACTAATTCGGAGGGAGGAGTACTTTGTGAAGATCTTCAAATGCCCGAGGATGGGAATTACAGAACCGGACCCGAATGCACTCGATTACTTACTGGACTCGGAGGAGATTCTGGAGAGCTTGGACCTTGTGATGCCACTACCGGAAGTAGTGAGGATGATGATTCTACGGCCGGTACTCACACCGACCAAATGGCTCGATCTGCAAGTGTTGACGACAAGGGGGGAGCTACGTCCGGCACATCTACCGTCCTTAACGGCGCTGAGGTTCATGCCACCCGTAGTCCAAGTGCTGTTCTGGTGGGGCATGGGGATAGTAGAAGAGGTGAATTCACTGGACATATTTCCATCTTTCCTCACTCCAATTCTGGATCCTCCAGTGCTTCTCCCCAAGGAGAGGGATTTGTTCAGTATGGATTACTTCACAAGAGGTCTCGAAGTCTTGAGTCCTTCAAATTATGTGGCGATCTTTGCAACCAAGAAGTGGGAGAGGCAAGTGGAGCTCAAAGTTCGCTGGGAATGCGTCGAAGCGGGAGAGAACGAAAACCTAATCATTTTTTCGATCAGTCCGACGACGGAGTATGTGTACGACTGGGAAAAGAAGATCGTAAGGTCAATGTTTCCGGGCATCGGCGACGGCGGGGGAGACCGGCCCTCTCCTCCTCCACCCCTCCGACCTAACATGAATATTATTTATTGGAACGCTAGGGGGATTGCTCGGTCTCTCTTCTATTCCAATATGATGTTGCTCATTCGGCAACATTCCCCGAGCATGGTGGTGATCTCGGAGACACAAGTGAGTAGGGCTAATGCGGAGGTGGTCATTAAGAAACTCCCTTTTGATAAGTCTTTCATTGTGGATCTTGTGGGTCTTTCGGGTGGCCTATTGTTGTTGTGGCACTCTACGGAGCTCTCCTTTGAACCGGTGAGGGTTTCGAGGCAAGGGGTGCATGGTTTGCTACAGGTACTATCTTCCTCCTATCTCTGCTTTCTTTCAGCGATTTATGCTAATGTAGACTTTAAATTGCGTAAGTCTCTTTGGGCTGAGTTATGTGATATTGCTTCCTCTATGGATTTACCTTGGTGTGCAATTGGTGACTTTAATGACATTATGGTTCCTGGTGAACGGTTTGGAGGGAGACCTCCCAAAGTTCGTAGAATGAATGCCTTTACAGATTGCTTTGTTTCGTGTGGCCTACGCGACTTGGGGTATGTGGGGCCTAAGTTCACTTGGCATAAGAAGGGTAGGGCTGGTTTGGTTATGCAACGCCTGGATAGAGCCTTTGCTACTATGGATTGGTTGGATCTCTTCCCTAATGGTCAATTACGGCACTTAGCTAGACTCTCGTCGGATCATTGTCCGATTTTACTAACTTTGAAACGGAAAGCCCCTCGTTCTACTAAGATTTTTCGGTTTGAACCAATGTGGTGTTCGGACCCTAATTTTGGGGAGTTCACTCGAAACTTCTGGATGTCAAACTCACAGGCCTTCCATGAGAAGATTTTGGGCTTTGGAGAGGCTTGTCATCATTGGAATAGGGTTGTGTTTGGCAACCTGTGGAAAAAGAAGGCTCGACTTTTGGCCCGTATAGAAGGTATTCAAAATTCCTTGAGCTTGAACCCGAGACAGCCTTCCATGGTGCTTTTGGAGGATACGCTTATTGGGGAACTCAACGAGATTTTACAACAAGAGGAGACCTTTTGGCGGATGAAATCCAGGGATGAGTGGTTTGTTCAGGGAGAGAGGAATACGAAATACTTCCATACTTTGGTGATTGCCCGCAGACGGAAAAACAGGATTTGCTCCCTTAAGTCCGAGGTGGGTGAGATAATTGAGGGAGAAATCGCCCTTCGTGCTCACATTCGTGACTTCTTCCAGGGGTTGTTTACAACGTCTCAATCAGACAGTCATTTGGATATGGATGTCCCACCTTTCCATGGCACGACTGAGGTGGTTTCAGTGGCATCAATACCTACTTTGGGTGAGATTAAAGCTACTGTTGCTAAGCTAGGCCCTTTGAAGGCCCCTGGGCCCGATGGCTTTCATGCCTTCTTCTATAAGAATTATTGGGATTTTGTGGAAAAAGATTTGCATGCTACCATTGTGCAAGTCTTTTCGACCAAGTGTGTGCCGGAAGCCTTAAATTCCACCATGATTGCCTTGATCCCAAAATCTGCCCAACCGGAGTCCATTAAAGGATATCGTCCGATTAGCCTTTGTAATACCAGCTACAAAATTGTGGCAAAGATTATTGCTGACAGACTAAGACTCTCCTTACCTAGCAAGATCTCTCCCAATCAGAATAGTTTCCTACCGGGCAGGGGTACGGATACTAATGTGCTCATTGCTATGGAGGTCCTTGATTCCTTTAAGCGGAAACGGGGTAGCCGTGGTTGGTTCGCTTTGAAGTTGGATTTGGAGAAGGCGTACGATAAGTTGGAGTGGTCCTTTCTTCGGGGGTGTCTTTTTGATTATGGTCTCGATGCGGATTCCATTGCTCTTATCATGAGCTGTGTTTCGTCGGTGGTCACAGCTGTTCTTGTTAATGGGACCAAGACGAAGGATTTCAAACCTTCTAGGGGTATCCGTCAGGGCGACCCTTTATCACCTTACTTGTTCATTATATGTATGGAGGTCTTGTCGAAACTCATCCATGACGCTTGTAGGAGGGGGCATTGGACTCCGGTGTCAATTGGGAGGTCGAAGCTCGAACTATCACATCTATTGTTCGCTGACGACATCCTCTTATTTGGGGAAGCCACTCCTGAGAATGCTTTTACAGTTTTTAATATCCTCAATTTTTTTGGTAGTATTTCGGGTCAAACTATTAGCTATGAGAAGAGCTCCATTTTCTTCTCTGGGAACACTACTGCTGAGATGAGGAGCCAAGTCAGTGAGATATTGCATATTAAGGAGGCTAAGTCTTTGGGTACTTACTTGGGTTTCCCACTCCTTGCTCATAAACCTTCCAGGCAAGATGTTTCTTTCTTAATCCAGAAGATGAAGCGGAGACTATGTGGCTGGAAAAGTAATATTCTTTCAAGAGCAGGTAGATTGGTGTTGCTTCGATCRACTCTGAGTTCGATTCCGAATTATTATTTCCAATGCATGCTTCTTCCGAGTAGTGTTCTGAGGGAGATGAATAGTGTTATGAGTCAATTCCTTTGGGGGAAACGAGATGGGTTGAAGGGGGTCCATCTTGTAAGTTGGGAGCGGTGTGTGTTGCCTTTGGAGGAAGGGGGCCTGGGTCTAAGGTGTTGTCGACGGCTTAATAAAGCCTTCTTCTTGAAACTTTGGTGGCGTTGGTTGGAGAAAGGGGAGAACCTTGCGGTTCGGGTTCTTAAGGCAAAATATTTTGATGGAAGGGCTTTCAAAGCTTTCGCATCTGGCTCTCATGTCTGGCAGGGGATGGGGAAAGTTTGGCCAACTTTTCTTGCTAGCTTACGTAAAGGGATTGGTGGGGGTGCTACCACGAACTTCTGGGATGATAACTGGCTGAGTGTGGGAAACTTGAGGAGCCAAATTGAGGGGCCTTTGAGTAGAGGTGAGGGTGAGTTGCGAGTTTGTGATATGTTCCAAGGGGGGTTCCCTCATCTTAATAGACTTTCCTTTGTGCTTCCACTACATGTGCAGCTCTGTATTCCTTTCTTGGTACAGTCGTCGGCGGCTGATTTCTACTTCTCTACCTTTTCGAAGGATGGTAAATTCGATTTTGAGCTTGCTATGCAAGCACTTGTGCCGGGGAAGGTCGATAGGAACTTTGCTATGAGTTGGCTGTGGGATTTGGAGATCATGCCGAAATTCAAAGTGTTTCTATGGCTTTTATGTCTTGATAGACTGCCTCACCGTGGTGCATTGGCTAAGCGCCGTATTATTCCTTCTTCTTCATGCCCTCATTGTAGCTCTACAGTTGAGGATGTTTTCCACTTATTCAGAGATTGTCCAGCTGCCTTGGAGGTGTGGTCTCTGTTTCAAGTGGACCCTCACAATCCCACGAATCTGGGGGATTGGCTCAAATTGCATTTACACGCACCCTCCCCGTCGGGTGTGGCTATTCCTTGGAAGCTGTTATTCCCCACAATCCTTTGGGCGATTTGGCTGCGGCGTAACGAGTTGGTGTTTAACCAAGTTTTACGTCCTAGTACTTGGGTGAAGTCAGAGGCACTTCGCCTTGCGGGTGACTATTTTAAGGCAAACTCCCTAGCTCCTCCTATCAGTACTAAACCACGGTTGTCTTGGTCCCCTACGCCAAACTTCTTGACACTTAATACCGACGCTTCTTTCGTGGGTTCGTGTACTCCCTCTGGGGTGGCTGGTGTGTTTAGGAACTCCCTTGGCGAATGGGTTCTTGGGTTTGGTGGGAAGCGTCGGTTAAATTCTGCTCTGGGAGCAGAGCTAATGGCCATTCTGGAAGGCTTACGCTTGATTGCTAAGAAGGGCTGGAGGAACGTGGTTGTGCAGTCGGACTCGTTACAAGCTGTATCTCGCATCACTAGTCCCCATTGCGTGCATGATTTCCACTCTAATATTGTGCTTGCTTGCAAGGAGCTGATGATTGGGTTACCGGATCTAAAGATTGTTCATGTTCCTCGAGAGTGTAACCGGCTCGCGGATGTCTTGGCTAAGGACTGCAGGCTCAATGATAGTTTCTCTGTTTATCAGGATGTTGTCTTGTTTGTTAACCCACCTACTGTTGGATGGGAGCTGTTTGTAAGGGATAAACCCTCTTAATTTTTGTTTTTGCTTGTTGTTTTCCTGCTTTGCATCAAAAAAAAAAAAAAAAGTAAGTTTTAGTTTTGAATCAAGTAGTCTAAAATAGGTAAAAACAAAACATCATATACTACTTGGTACATATTTAAGGGTCTAACACGTACGGTGATATTATTGTTGTTGTAGGATTAGTGTTATTAAGTTCATTATATAGTACATGCATTAGGTTTTGGCAAACTCCAATTGGATTAAGTTCCAAATTAACCAAACGAATCTCCTAATGATTAGAAAAACAAAAGCAAACCCAAAAACCTAATAAAAGAAGAGAATAATTCGACGGTATTATTAAACAAAACTGTAGTGAGCATTAGCAGTTCAGCATTAGTATTATTATCATTGAATTCGGCACCAACACCCCACTTTGACACTGATGGATGTGGTTTAGCTTCAAAATGCTACTGCCAATACTATTAATAAATAATAGTAGTAGCATTGCATTAGTTTATTAAGCATAAAATTAATAATGTTATCAAAGTTAAAATTGGGACCCCTAACTTGGGGTTCTCCAAATCATGAACTGATTTTAGGACAGGTTCAGTGGATGGTTCGAATACAGTAGGGCGCGCCTAATAATAATACTAGCCTATCACCAACTTACGCCAACTCTCTCGCACGAGTGGTCCCATTTTTTTTTTCTGGGAGTGTCAGCATTAGATTTAGATAAGGACTTTCTTTTGGCATCATTCTTCATCTGTTCTACTTCTCCACAGCTTCATACACTTCCCTTCCCTTCCTTCCAAAAGATTGCAAACAATTTCGTTCCCACGCACATTTACAAACATTTTTTAACATATTAGAAAGATTTTTTTGTTTTCAAATTTTCATCTTAATACTTGTTATATAAATTTAATATAGTCCTGTTAGATCATACTCAGTATTATTAAATATATGTGTAATTTATAATTTATGTGCGCTGGTTAAAGTGTATATTAACATTAATAGAAAAATGAAACAAGTTAGTGTATCTTATAACAAAGGGAGTACATATATCAATATGAGAGATGTGTTTTGAGACAATAACAACTCTATGAGCCTCACTATTTTTCTCTCCTATAACTCTCATTAGTCATTACACATAATACACAAACCTTAAAGGCAAATAATAACATTTGCCTATATATATATTGCCCACATTGCAATTCATTGAAATCGATAAACTGAACTGGTCTAAATTGAAGTGTATAATGAAGAGTGAATTGATTACAATATATGTGGAAAATATGGTTCAGATGTATGATGTATCTTTTTTCCTCCTGCTGTGAACTTGGATTTAAAATTTGTTCTTCTTCTGGTGGAATACAGTATGTAAATATGTAATAAGTCTGTAACACAACGTTTCTGCATTCATTGGTAAGAGAGCAAGATCATTTTCGCAATACCATAATAAGGGCATCTAATCATTTACACTGCCATAGACTTATTACTTTCAGCATAAAATCTACCTGTAGAGTTTGTGTTGTTTGTTGTGTAACTTGGTTGCCTTTCAATTAGCACAACTATTTTTTACTCGTAAAAAATTTTTTTGTAGTAATATTTTTATAAATCGTAGAGTTTAAAGTTAAACCCTATTCCAGGCATTAACTGAATTTTACTAATTAGACTTATTGTAATAAACTAAACTTATTTTTATTAAACTGAACTAATTATATGAATTGAAATTGTTTCCTTAATAAATTTTAAGAATTGAATTTATTTTAACGAACACATTACTACTAAATCAAACATATTTTTTACTGAACTAAATTTATTATAACGAAACTTATCGAAGTAAGTTGGCCATAATATGACCTGCTTAAGTAAATGGATTTAAAAAGTTGGATAAAATGGCATATATAGCTAGACAAACATACTACGAAGTACTGATTTTTAAATCTTTTTAATTTATTTTTTGTTTTGGTGAGTCCATCTCCCTTATTCGCCTAAAACCAAACAAAGAACAAGTTCGTGAGATGGTAATGGTAGTGGTCCTTCCATACCCTTCTTCCACAGTTGAATAAGTTATTTGATCAAAATCCATTGGAATGCACACAATAGATTTTGATAGCATTAAGAAAATCTAGAATAGAAATCCGCCATCTTTTTACAAAAAACACATATACGTTGATTATAATCAACTGATTGCGATTGTTCTAACTTAACTCATACGTTTAGCCTACATCAGTCACATATGCCTGCCATAATATGTCTAAACATGTACTGTAATCAAACTAATCAACCAAAATTAAACAACACCACGCCTCAAAATGCGAGCCATATAAATAATCACGTTTGCTCCCAAAATATAAAATTATTATCCCATACGCTCGCACACGTCGAATTGCACTGCTGCTCACCAAGTCCTCACCCTCGCCATCACTCCAAACTTACTCCACGTCACATACGACCTCACAGCTGTCATTTTTGGGAGAAAAATAACTATCATAAATGATAATCACATGACATCTACAATGATTTATTTAATTGTAAATCGTAATTTGGAGTACAATAAAAAAATTATATAAGTAGATTCAATTCAATTGAAATTGACTAAAATTCGTTGAAATTAGCTGAAATCGATTGAATAAACTAAAATGAAGTGACCTAAACTAAGCTAAAGTATCTCAAATTAAAATGAGTTGAATAGTTGAATTTAATTGAGTTGGAGTAGTTGAAATAAAAGTAAGTTGAAATACGAGCATCATAATTAAGAGGTGAATAGACTGAAATAAAAGTAAGCTAAAGTTGCTCAAAATGTTGAATTGAATTCAATTGAATTGAATGAATAAAATACCATAATTTTTTTTTATAAAAAAACCAAACCTAACTCATACGAAGTACTTCATTCGATTCACTTTGTAAATTCGACCTTATTTTTCCCCTATATGGAATTGAGATTTATTGATTCGTTTCAACGGCACTTATTATATATGTAGTTTTAATATTTTTTTCCTTACATATAATTTAAGATATAAACGTTTAAAGTTATATCTCGTTAAATAGTAAAAACAAAATGTAGCATGTAAACTGAATCAGAGTATGTTTAACTTGATCCAAGTAACGGTTCTTGATGTAATGAATCACTGTTGAAAATACTCTCTTCCATCTTAAAATAATTGTTACATTTGTTTTTTCACACTGTCGAGACATATTTAATATGCTTATTTTTTTAATTATACATTTAAGAAAAATTAAAAAAAAATATATTCTGTCTGCATATATAAAAATAAATACAATTAAAGTTATAAATTGAATAGTTGTATAATCATACATCTAGCATCTACTTGTATTTAACATCGGAGATATTAAAAATTACTCCGTTCCACCCTCCCRACCAACCAGCATCTCCCACGTGTACTCATTCAACAACGACATCTCCCCATACAGCTGTCATCCCAACCCCAGTATAAATACCTCCRTCACTTCGGCACTTCTCGTCATCCTCATCCCACTTCACTCCCTCTTTTCCAACACTTTCTTATTACGAGTACAATATTACACTACTGTCCTGCAAAATGGGCTCAAWTTACACCCTTGCCACTCTCTCTCTCCTCTTCCTCTTTGTTCATCTGACCCCTTCGTTCGCTGCTCTCGTGAAGCAGCAGCCCTTGGTTTTAAAATACCACAACGGTCATCTCTTAAAGGGWAAGTTCAGCGTAAACTTGATTTGGTACGGCAAGTTCACCCCAGCGCAACGCTCCATCATCGTCGATTTCATCCAATCGTTGGGATCATCAAAGGGGGGCCCACTTCCTACCGTGTCGTCGTGGTGGAGGACGACGGAGAAGTACAAGGGAGGCGCGAGCAATCTCGTCGTGGGGTCCCAAATCCTTCACGAGAATTACCCATTTGGGAAAAATCTCAAGAACTCCCACATTGTTGGGCTGGCGTCGAAGCCCAATAACCAATTGAACTCGTTGGATATTATTCTCACGGCCCAAGATGTGGCCGTTGAGGGGTTCTGTATGAGGTGTGGGTCCCACGGCTCAGCTGGGAGGGGCGGGGCCAAGCGGGCCTACATATGGGTTGGAAACTCGATGACACAGTGTCCCGGGCAGTGCGCTTGGCCCTTTTATCAGCCCATGTACGGCCCGCAGACCCCGCCTTTGGTGGCCCCCAATGGTGATGTCGGGGTTGATGGGATGGTAATTAACTTGGCTACTTTGTTGGCGGGGACCGTCACGAACCCGTTCTCGGACGGGTACTTCCAGGGCCCGTCCTCGGCTCCGCTTGAAGCGGTCAGCGCCTGCACCGG
>SNQN01014262.1:0-11045 GCA_008642245.1 Bassia scoparia | reverse complement strand
ATAAAAAGATACCAAATTGAAACATAAATGTGGATCTAAGAATAAGAGTAAACACTCATTGATGATCATGAAAGTTTTTCTAACAATGAAACATGAAGTCTTTTTAATGTTGGTGAACCCTAAAATTAGGAGAGAATAATAATAAGAAGAGAGATTGATTTAATGGTAGAGTAATGAAATGAGAATATTGGTATTTATACACTCATTAAGTGAAATATATTTGTGGAAAATATGTATAAATAGATAATTTGACCAATCAATTGATTTATATAAATGAGAAAATTGATAAATTTAGATATCAATTTATCATTATTCAGGGATATATGAATGATTGTTTGAAACAATAAAAAAATTAACTAAGAAAAGATTGATCAATATAGTTTTGACCATATTTTATTGATAATCAATTAAGAGGTTTAATTGATTGAAAAATAGTTATAAATGTCAATTACATTTTTTTAATAACTTAATGGTTTATTGTTTAAATAATCGATACATAAAAGGGTTTAAAATGAATTTTAGTGGGGACACCATTGTTCCCCTTCCTTATGTAATAGAGATTATTGCATTAACTATTGTCTAGATTCATTGTATTTTGATTGATATAAATGACAATAATTTAATGTTAATTAACGTTGATATTTTTTAATAAACGAATTGTAATTTGAAAAAATTAATGCAAATAAGTTTTATTAATTGATTGATATTAATGCTGGAATTTCTTTTGTTAAAACTATTCAAATTTATCCAAATTTGCATGCAATTAATGACTTAAAGTTTTCATTTTAGGATGTTGATTGAAAAATTTTTAAATCTAATTCATTAAGGGTAATATTTGTAAATAATGGGACACCATAAGCTCCCCTTGGCTTATATAATAGAGATAAGTTAAGTTTAGTAAAAATAAGTTCAGTTCAGTAAAAATAAGTTCAATTCAATAGTAATAAAGTTCAGTTCAATAAAAATAAGTCTAGTTTCAACAAATTTCACTTGACGAGAACAGAGTCTAGTCACATAACAATAAATGTTACACTCTTCGTAACGAAATAAACGCATCAATTGTAGTTTTTTTTAATAAACTATATTTATCCATAAACGAAATATAAATCTTTTAAATTTTATCTCTTATACGTGTAGAGTACACATATGAAGAGTTTACTTTTCTAAATATAGCACTATAATACACTACTTTAAATTTTCATTAAAGGAAAAAACGTCTTTCCATAGGTTCTCTTCCCTCTTTACAATAAGAGATCTACCTTAAACCGGACAATTCGACCAAAGATTACATTATTAGATTAATTTCCCCCTTTTTATTATTAGTAAGTCAACCATTGACCAATTTTTTTTTTTTTTTTTTTGTAATTGTTTTCCAAAAATAAAATAAAAGTTAATGGCAATTATGTGATCTGGGGATTTTTTTTTTTATTTTCATTCAGGTTTTCAAATTGCGCGCTTTGAAGAACGAAAAAGTTAGTTACAGTAACAAAAACAAAACCCCAAATAAAAAGTCTGTTTCTCATTCAGATTCTCTCACCTCATTCAACTTCGTTCTCTCACTACATTCAACTTCATTCCTTCTCTCACTTAATTCAACTTCTCTCTCTAAAATCACCGAACCTCTCAAAAATGGCGGACAACAACAAAACCTCTCAGAAATCACTTGCATTGAAGGATAAGATGAAGGAGATATTCTTTCGTAAAAGACGTGCACCGCCAACTGAGGAAAATCAGGAATCGGAAACCTCTAACAAACAGGCGAAACTGAAGGAGAAGCTCGAAATCGACGAAACCTCTCATGAAAGCGCTAAAATGGAGGTTGATCAGGCAACAGAGGAGCCTCCTGCTGCTGCTTTCGATAATGTTGCTGATTTTGGTTCTGATTCTGCTTCTGCTGCTTATTTTGATGATGATGTTATCAGCTCTGACGAAGATAGTTCTGCTAGCGACATTGACTATGATTGTAAGTTTTCTCGTGATTTTTGCTTAATTCTTACTTCCAGATTTAATGACATAAGTTTTAAGACGTTAATCAACTGAATTTCTTGAAGAAGATAAGCGATTAATCATAATTCTTTGTAATTGATTGTATAATTCACTTTGTTAGTTTGCTTTGCTAGTACTAAAATAATCAGTGATAGTAATTTTTGTTTGTAAATGAAGTTGTAAGAGAGAGAAATTGGAGAGCTCACTGCCTCACTCTATCCTAACAATGGTGCTCTTCGATTACTCTCCGGTTATTCTCCATAGAGAGCACTTAGAACAATGCTCTTCTCCAAGAGCAACGGGAGAACATGCTCTTTGAATAAAAAAATGWCCTGTGTCATTTGTATTATTTTTTTGGCTTTTTAATTTGTAATAATATGAAAATAAAATAAAATAAAATTAATTAACAAATTGGAGAGTTTTTTTGGAGAGCAAATCATTGTAAGCGTCTTTTGGAAGGTGTGTTTGAGATGCTCTCGAAGGGAGAGAAAATAAAAATATGGATTGGAGAGCATTACCACTGTTTGGTGCTCTAAGAAGTTTGATGATGAAATGCAGTTTTGTTTACTATAGTCTAAAATCTATTTTGTGGATTTTTCTAGTTGTATATTCTGTTCTTTGAGTGGTGTTCTTCTTGTTGCAATGCTTTACTGAAGTTCTTGTTTCCAGTTTTAACAATTTATAGCATGTGTGGTATCAAGATTTTCGTCCAATTGATGAAATCTGAAAGGAAGAAGAAACGATTGATAGTTAGTGAAATATCACATTGTTTGTAAATATGCCAATTTCTTGAAGAAAATAAGCAATATATTTATTCTTTGTAATTGATTGTACATATGAGTACATAATCGCATTGTTAGTTTTCTTTTTTTTTTTTTAAATATCGCATTGTTAGTTATAGTGCTAAAATAATCAGTGATTATACATTAGTACTTTTTGTCTGTAAATGAGTTGTACGATATAGTCTTAAATCTGTTTTTGGGTTTTTCGGTTGTATATTCTGTTTTGTGCGTTGTTATTGTTCTTGTTACAATGCTTTACTGAAATTTTGTTTCGAGATTTAAACGATTGATTGCATGTATGGTATCAAGATTTAGTCCAATTGAAACGATTGATAGTCAAATCACATTGTTTGTAAATATTTCAATATAATTAGCTCAATGATTTGTGTTATCTACTCTTTAATATCATCATTGTCCATATTATGATCTGCAGAATTAATGTTCTATGGTATTTACAACGAGCAGTAGTTTTCTAAAACTTCAGTGAATATAGTAGAAATTTTTACTTGTACAAATAAATAAATAAATTTGAAGGAGCTTCAATTTTGTTCTGTAATCTTGAGATGCAATTGAAGGCTGTTAATATAGTAGGGTCTATAATAGTTCATCATGCATTTTGTACATGTGAATATGTGATGGTGATTTGTACCATGCCCCAACTAATACTGTAATCTGTTGAAGATACTGTCTAGGATCGCTCCTAGGAAACTTTTGAAACTACTATCCAGCAGATAAGTTTTGGGGAAATTGGACTTCAATGTTCTTGCGTCTTTTGGAGAAGCTCTCCAAACTGGAAACATGGAAGAATTCGGTCGTCAGCTTGAAACAAAGATTTCCCAGTGATTTTAGTATGCTAAGTGTGACTCCTACAATCGATTAACGATCCAGCTTTGCTGTTGAAATTTCTCAAGAATTATGTAATGGATCGAAGTGTGATATTGATGGTTTCACTCGAGCACATGGTTTAAGAGGGACTCATCAAATTAACCTATTACATGCGTTGTTCAATGTGATGACCATTTATCAGCAGGCAAGTGATGTTGATGAACCAGCAGACCTGGTTGCAGAGGCTATTGTACTGCATGTGAAGCATGGATTTGGGATGAAAGAGTTTTCTCATTTCTGTCCGAGCTTTTGGAGTCTCCAGACGACGACACTGTTACAGTTGATTAGTCGTAATTACCGCAGTGGCCACTGTGCAAAGGAAGGACTAGCAAATTACCGTCCAGATTGATTCATAAAGCCTAGAATTCTTGATGCCGTGCACGCGATGGCCTGGCTTGACCTCACTGATGATCTCATCAAGCGTGTAACATTGTGTGCTCAGGCGTTTAGAGTATGCTGTATCTGTAATCGTGTTTGATTACTGCTGCTGGTCCAGTATTGGTGATCAAGGTGCAAGGTCCAGTTGCATTAACCAGTCTTTCTGTGGGATGATTGTAATTCAGTAGCTTGGGTTTGTTGTTACTTAGTAATATATGGTGCTGAATAATAAACACAATTAGTGCTGAATAGTAACAATGTAAACCTAACTATAGTAGTGATTAGCTTATGTGAAGTTTGCAACAAAATACTGTAACGTAGAAGTTCAAAACTGTTTATATCAGCTTTTGACTATGGTTTGCTGATTAAAGTTGGCTTACTACATTCTGTTAGACTGTTTACTGAACTTGAGGTTCAATATCTTGAATTCATATGATATTCATATTTTCTGATTCGAAAGGAGTATGCCAAGTGTTAAGTGTTCGTCAGTCATAAAAGTTGATATCGTGTTGCATTGCTGTATCTAATGGTATACTACATTGAGGCACAACAACAGAATCTGCAAAAACAACACAATAGTTAGCTTACTTGATTTATACAGTAGATCTCGAAGTTTTGTAACAGCTTAACTATGTTTGCTGATAAAGTTAGCTTGCTTAAACAATTCTGTGATTAATGGTTGAGTTCAATATCTTGAATAAATATGATATTTTTCCTGCTATGCATATTTCCTGATCAGAAAAGAGTATGCCTTGTTTTCGTCAGTCATTAAAAGCTGAACAATTGCGAAAGCCTTACTCCAACCATGATAATCTTTATGTACTTGCAAATTCAGATATATGACTGTTATTTATTACTGTCATATATGCTCATCTACTGTCCGTTACAAGCTTAAGTATATATGATTAGCGAGCGTAGCCACCTTGCAGTAGTGCAACACAAGCGACACTCAAGGATCCAGCAGCAAGCTACCGTGGTGATCCTCCCCTAAAAATTAATTTATATCGGTGTGGGTCATTGACCACGTATCAGATATTAAACTGATAAGAACAGATACTACACTTGATCTTAGCAAAAAGGCGAGAAAGTTATGCCTTATTCAATTTCATAACTCGCTTATTATATCCGATATGTTGATATGTATCGTAGCTTGTATTCTTTATTGATGTGGTACAAAAATTCATACGATCGTACTTATCGCAAGTAAACTTCAGGATCTCAGAACTCGCTACAATAGAGTACACACAATCACTTTGATGTTTGTGTGACAGTATGAGAAAGAGTTATATGAACAATCGATAACACACATCAGTGCACCGTCTATTAAAACTGCAAGGAGATATATCAATATTCAGAACTAACCACAGTTAGTTACTGTCATTCTGAGCTATATGTAGTGTTCACTTAGGACATTACTGTCAATTTAGAAGCTAATGATTGACAGTATAGGTTCAGTTTAATGCTTGCTTAGAAAACAATGGTCGTACAAGCTGAAAATTGAAGTAGTGATTCTGGTTGGTTCAGAAGGATAGCAGTTCGCCCTGTATGATCCTCGATATGGGCTTTTGCATGTAACAAGCTTTGAAGTTGTTGGCCGTCACCTCTTGCACACTTGAGCCTTCGTCATACACGAATACTGCATCCACAAAAAAAATCCACCACCAAAAGTTTAGAAAGAAGAAACGGAAGTCTAGTCCATTAGCATCTTAGATTTAAAATCATGACCAACATATAACCATTTCAAGGGTGCGTTTTTCTTCACTTTTAAAAAATAAATTTCAAGTCCAATTAGGTCTAAACTGCACTCAAATATAAGGTTTGAATAGGTCAATCAAGATCAATCAATTCAGACAGTTCGGGCCTAATAATGAAGAGAATGCACTCTAAATCTTCAAAATCTCACATCATTCTGTATCTCATATTTTCTGCAACTATCATCTTATAATTTTAAAGACTTGATTTTTAGCGAATTTCATCCCGATTCTCTGCAAGTATCTCATCTTATACTTGCAGGACACCTAAAAGAGTCGATAGCACACCATATATAATTTGACATGTGATCACTTTCAGTGATGGGTTTTCAAAATTCAATCGATGTATCCTACAACTTGAGAAGATTAAATGCTGAAGACTTAAGAAGTATTTTGGCAATATAATTGATATGTTAAATATTGCAGTTTAGTCTTGAATCTCTATTTAAAATATGAATTAGTACACCACAACAGACATAAAGATGACCTACAACAACCACCATTAAGGCGTATTGGAAGAGGCAACGTTCAGCTATCACAACTGCCATTAAGGCGTATTGAAGACCTACAACAAACAGACACAAACAGTTTAAAAGTAGCTTTGACAAAGCTTTCTCCACATCCACAGGTGCGCCATAAGTAGCGAGCTGGTGGGCAAGTGCCATTAGCTCGCTTGAATGTGCTGATCTCAAACTCTGGATTCTCAGATATCATAGCTGCAATATCCTGAATCAAGGGGAGCTAAATTTCAGATAACCAAACTCGCTTATTAGCCACAAGCCACAATTATGTTCTTGATTTCTCTTGCGTCAATCTAAACATCACCCTTCTCAGTATCCAACAGTTCTTAAGAATAGAAGTCCAAAATGCAAAGCCTTGATCTCCTTATTTGCAGCCCGTTTGCCTCAAGTCTGATCGCAAAACCTGAAAATCCATCGCCATTAATTATCACGGACAACACCTACACCAGCAGCACCTCCTCCATTTCTCCAAGTTGCATGGGTGTTAGCTTGAACCGTCCCCGAAGAGGTGGAAACCAGGAAGTAGCTAAAGCCGACACAGTCCTCATTACCTCCACACCCATTCTCATCCTGCAACAAGAAAATAGTGACATGCGATCCACAAAAAAGGCAAAAACGTGTTAGCGATATAATTGAATGAAGGAAGCAGATCAAACACATGAATTATATCATTCAGGATATCTAATAGTTTTAATCCTCTTTCAAAGAAGAATACCGAAGTACGATGAACAAAAACTGACAGAGTTGAATTAGAAGAATACAACATCCAAAGCGGAGAGTGTACGTCATAATTGTGATTACTGGGGCCTGTGTTCACGCACGCGTCCCCTATCCAATGTGCAGTTAAACTCTTAAATATTGAAATCACTTGTGCTAGTAGAAAATTTCAGAATAGCAATCAACATCCCCGCGTTTCCTTCTCTTTACAAAAACACTATTTTCGTGTACAAGGAGTTTCAATAGGTGGTGGAAACAACCTTCATCTGCACACTATCATCATTGTTTAGAAACAAAACAATATTCTTTTGGCGCAAAAAAGAGATGTAGCTGTGCATTACAAGCCATCAAAGCCAAGAAACATGACTACACTCACCTTTTTTCATTATGTTTTAAATCAGCTAAACAACTTGACAACAAGGGTCCTAGGAGATCATATCCAGTACCAATATATGATGAAAGTCGGGAACATACGTGGGAAAAAACACAGCACATTAATGCAATACAGTCCAATTTTCTTGCTGTTCAAGCTCTAGTTTCAAATCCCTCCGAATGAGCACAGCAAAAACAGCCACTGTAAAACAACCACAATAGGTAACACTTCTGATGCAGAGTAAGTACTCAAGATGTTTTTTTTAGACTGAGTTATAGCTAATATCTCCTGATCGCAAGTATCTTCAAATAGTTAGATCAGGTTAAGACAAGTGATCAAGGTGTGCCAATGATATGGCCATACCGCATACGGTTCCACATAAAGTTTGAAACATTTTACATTATAGTGTAGGATATCAAATATTCGATGTTTCACAACTGCCTTTTTCAAAGAAGAATACCAAGTATAATAAACAGAAACTTACATAGTTGACGAGAAGAATCGCAACATTCACCATGTCTGATCACTTGACTCTGTATCAATCACAATGAGTATAGTAAAATGTAAAGATTAGTGTCCATATCATGCAAAAATAAGATTCAAGCTAGGACTGTAATATAAGTAGCTTTAGAAAAGTTCAGTATTTCCCTCACGCAGCCACGCAGTGAGCACAAGCGAAACTATTCTTTCGCCTGTTTTACTAAAGAATACCGTGTGCTCGCTGCATTGAGTGGCATACGTTTATTTTTGGAGGGAGTTCCTTATTGGAATTTCCAGCAAACAACAGTAAAGATTAAGCAAATGCCATATTTTGCAACTTTAAGTTCTTGTGTATAATTAATACCTTTTATGCATTGAGTTGCATAGTTTGTATAGATATTTGCGAATGTATAATTTAATACCTTATTTTTTTTCCATATCATTTATGAACCCTTGATTATAAAAATGAATGGTTGTGACACAACTCTACCTTTAGAGTTATATCCAAATTCTAGAGGATCCAAACACAATCACAAATTATACTCGCTCCGATCTTAATGGGTAGTGGATGTTGGGCACATGAATATGAGTGGTAAAATTGGTGGATTGGTAAATAAAAGGTGGAAAATGAGAAGGGTAAACTTGTAAAAACTAGTGGGCTCCACACATCCTAAAACAGAATTGTAGCAAGTAAAAAAAAACAACACCAAAGCCTTAATCCCAAAATGATTTGGGACGGCTAAACAGAATCAATATGGAGAATAACATAAATCATCAAGTAAAAAAAATCAACCTAAAAAGGTAAATGTAGCCACTACTTAATTAAGTCGGAGGAGTAAATTATTTCATGCAATAAGCAATAAAGATCTTCCTGCTCCATCCTCCATAATTCATAAACCTCATCCTCATCAAACGAAATAGTCAACGTCTTCTCAATTCCAATCACTTCATCTTCAATATGCCTTTTTTGACTTCTCGTAAGATTCTCATGATCCTAAATCTTACTTTTCATTATAGCTGCATCTTAAGTCTCTGTCTAACATGCCCAAACAATGCAACCAAGTTTTCACTCAGTTGTCAATGACGCAAAGCCCACCTTCCTCAGCATGTGCACCATATCAACAACTCCCACCTTTTAGTGTTTCTTCTTTAGATGCCCAACATTTAACAATAACACCAGTCTATAGCACACAACTCTGTTTATCACACAACACTTAAGGTGTAAAACAAAGGACTAAAATTCACAGAATCTAATGAGGTTTTGCTCTTTTTGCTTGGCAATTTTCCTTATAATGAATTATTCAACATTAGTAGAATAAGTTGGACTTAGTATCTACAAAAAGCTCATAGGTTTAAAGGTGAAAAGAACAAGGATTAAATCACAGAGAATTGAATTGTCAACCAGCATGGCGTGACATATATAACAAGTCCGTGACCCCTAAACATCAGTACGATCACATTATGAAGGTTTTGTACCATTGGTCACTATTTCTGCTATTTAAACCACAAGTCATTTGCTATTACTCTCCAAAACTGAGAAAAGCCTTAAAAAGGATAAAATCCTACAGTAGAAACCCTAGCAAGTAATTCATTGAAATGGGGGAAAGCAACACAAAGCATAGAAGCAAGTAGCATTACCCAACATTTTGCTTAACTAAACACGTATAATTAGCTTGCTTAGGCAGCTAGGTTAGACTCTTTGAAAAACATTTTGTAGAATAGCATATTCCTACATTAATCACTTGTATGACAATCAACCACAAGACAGCAATTCTTTCATATTCAGGTATGTTACCAAGATCCTGATGCAGTATTATGTTACATAGCTCGATAAAATGTTCTACTTGTTACTAAATCCAAGTTGATACATTCAAATTATTCATGTGGCATGTGAAAGGTCACTATACAGTTGAGGAGGGATGAATTGACGATTAGCTAGATTATACCCCCCCTGTCCCACATCAATGAGCTATTAAAAGCTCTTAGAAGAAAATGAACATAAAAGAAGAGGTAAGTGAGGTACAAACTTATTTACCTGGACGGGGTTCATGGGTGATCAAGAAGACTCATGGGCCTAGATAGGTGGCCTCCATTGCACTTTAGGAGGAGTGCCTGTCTAACGTCTCCCAACGTGCGGAGAGGTACGTCATAATTGTGATAGTGGGGCTTGCGTTCGCGCAGCCCCTGTCCAATGTCTAGTTCAATTCTTCAGTTGTGATCACTTGTAGTGCAGAATTCTCACTTCAAAGGACTTGTTCATTGTAATGCAGATCAATGTCACGAAAGCTCTGAAACTGTGAAACACAAATACACCAATGATTAGCCTCTTGAAATCATGTTCAAATACGACAGATTATAATTATGTCATACCACGTGCTTGCCGCATTAAGTGGCATACGTTAATTTTTTTAAGTGCTTCCAACAAAATCAGTACAAACTTTCTTCTATTGTTGCCTACTGCTGTGACTATATTTTACTTGAATACCATAGTTACTATTACAGAATATCCAATTGAACACCAAAATTGCACCTGATCCATTTGTGCAGTGCGCACATCATCATACTTGAGAAATCATGACCAGTTAGTCCCTTTAGATACAAGCAAAACCTACATATGAAGAAAATCTAAATAAGTGATTAATAAAGAGGTAAAAACAGGTAGTTGAAAACAGAACAGCCAAAATATAAGGCTAAGAGTAATCTACTACTTTACTATAGGCTTATAAGTGCATACTGAAGAGTTTTCTGATTATAATTTATGTTTTTTTTTTTAAAAAAAAAAATCATAAATTTGAAGAGAAAACACTTATAATTAATCTTATTACTTAAATTATACGAAAATCCTTAGCTCCGTTTGTTTTGAAGGGAAAAACATTTTTTCAATGGAAAATAATTTTCTAGGGGAAAAACAATTTCATGGAAAAATCATTTTTAGGAAAAAAAGTTTTCCTTTGTTTGTTTGATTAGAGGAAAATTCATGAAGGAAATGAAAAATGTATAGAAATGAAGGAAGAGGGGGGACATGAATAAGGGGAGATTGAAAGAAGTGGGAGGGAAATTGGTGCATTCCTTCACTACAAAAGGAAAATGAATTTTCTTTTCCAATGACATTTTTCTCCTCTGAGGAAAATGATTTCCACCTCTTTCAAAACAAACAAAGAAAATCTCCTGT
>SNQN01014261.1:0-11046 GCA_008642245.1 Bassia scoparia | reverse complement strand
TTAGATCCAGGTGGCATCCAACTAGGATGCCACATCAAGTAGCACATGACTGTTAGCTACAACTTGCCTAAATTACTGAAACTGCCACTGGAGATACTAGCCTAGTATCTCAGGCATATATAATAGAAATTCCCCCTTAACAACTTCACATCATGCATGCTACCAGCCTGCTCATCAATAATTAACATTATGGAAGCTGACAGGAGCATTTCTATAGCAGCAAGTTAATTCGACCTGCTTGAGCAAAGGGTCCTATATAGCGACTATCAACATCGAATCACATCAGTAGGAAGAAGGGAAATTGAACCTTATATAGCAACTAGTCAGGGTAAGTTGGAAAAACATCAGAGAAGTCAGTGAAAYGAACTTTAATACATTCAGTGATYAGAGGATTCAGAGCCGAATGAATCAGACATCAAGCAGAAAGAAACATCAATGCAACCAAAAAAAGCTTGCGGCTATCGACATTATGAAAATGCCACTAGGCTCGAAAACAAACAAAATTGAAATTATTGCAAACTAAATCTGCAACATACAAAAATGGAGAAGTCAACGTGGAACCCATATATTAAGAAAACATGTATGTATAGCATACATGATTAATCTTCATGATCTTGTTAGGTGGACTCGGTTGTTGTTCCAAAAGGCCAAATGAGACTCTCAACATAAAAGCCTCCGGCAAATATATCAATTGAGTTCACGCGAAATTCACAAACATCCCCATGGTATTATTCTTGACCATTGTTGCTCACATCAATTATCTGCAATTTGATCGAAGTCATCGAACGCAGTTTATGTACATATTTTTTATATATAAACTTTCTAGTGGGAGTGACGTTGAGAAGTGAAAAATGAACTCCAGGGTCAATATAAAATGATTTCTTCCAAGAACTCCAGTCATCGTGTTATCTCAATGTCCAAACATCAAAAATCGGATGATGTGGATCCGTATAACAACAATATAATGACAGGCACCYATTCATTACAAAAAACTGAATCTTTGTAAACTTTTGAGAGAAAGATTGTATTTTAAGCATGTTGCATATATTTTTGAGGCAAAGGTTCAGCTCATGGCTGCCTTCCTGTTTCATTCATTCATTTAATTCCCCAAAAACTGCTGCTTACATAACATGTACCAGCATATATATGTGAGGTCATAAACCCTAAGCTAGCAGATCGTGCCACCTGTTTTCATCCTAGGTATGAGCACTAAGGACAAAGCACATGATCCCATGAGGATCACAAAGTACAGGCATCATGTGACACTATCACATGCACCAACAAAACAGTCCAAATAACACAAGCATTTTCTTACATTTATTTTAACAAAATAAAAAGACTAAAAAGCTAAGCTTTGGGCTTATGTTACTCCTTCTTCCTCCTATACTCCCCTCAAGCTCGGAGTGGGGAAGGCTTCACTCCTAGCTTGTTCAAGAGGTGCTGTTCTTGTTGAGTAGAGAGTTGTTTTGTGAAGATATCAGCTAGTTGATCAACAGACTTCACATATGTTGGCTGGATGACCCCCTTGTCAGTTTGATCACGGATAAAGTGAAGATCAATATCTAGATGTTTGGTCCTCTCATGATAAACAAGATTGGCTGCTATAGCAAGAGCTGCCTTGTTGTCACAACGGACAAATGTCTTAGCAAGATCAGTGATGCCTAATTCCTTGAGCAAGCCTCTCAACCACATGACTTCACAGATGGTTAGAGCCATGGCTCTGGCTTCAGCTTCTGCAGTAGATCTTGCCACAACTGATTGTCTTTTAGACTTCCATGAAATTGGAGAGGAACCAAGTAACACACAGAATCCTGATGTGGATTTCCTTGTATTAGGACAGCTGGCCCAATCACTGTCACAATAAGCAGTGAGTTGGGCAGCAGAAGATGATGCCAGGAGAATTCCTTGTTTGGGGGAGCCAGCCAGGTATCTAAGTACTCTCTTTGCAGCCTGATAGTGAACAGATGTAGGTTTGTGCATAAACTTGCTGAGAACATGAACTGAGAAGGTGATATCAGGTCTGGTAAGAGTGAGATAAATCAGTTTGCCAACAAGTTGCTGATATTCTGTTGCATCTGGCAATGGTGTCCCTTCTGTGTCGATGAGTTTGATATGACTATCCAAGGGGAGCCTGAGTGGCTTGCACTGCTGCATCCCATAGAAGGTCAAAAGATCTTGAATGTACTTTGCTTGTGAGAGAAAGATACCTTGTTCTGTATGGTCAACTTCTAGACCCAAGAAATACCTCAATTGTCCTAAATCCTTCATTTGGAACTGAGAGGAGAGAAAAGCTTTTGTTTCATTGAGTGAGGCTTGATCGTTGCCTGCTAATAAGAGGTCATCAACATAGACCAACACAACAGTGATGCTAGATTGATGATAGCAAACGAATAAGGAAGGATCAGACTTGGACTGATGAAAACCAAAATTGACAAGAGCAGTTTTTAATTTTGCATACCATTGTCTGGGGGCCTGTTTCAATCCATACAGGGACTTGTGAAGTTTGCAAACCAGTGAGGAATGCACATTGTTGTGTGAGTCTTGATTGACTTGAATTCTATGCCCTTGCCTTTCATAGCCAGGGGGCAACTTCATGTAGACAGTTTCCTGCAAATCACCATGCAGGAAAGCATTTTTAACATCCATCTGTTGCAAGTGCCAGCCATGCATAGCAGCAACAGCTAGCAGAGATCTAACAGTAGTGAGCTTTGCCACTGGGGCAAACGTCTCCTCATAATCAATTCCAGGTCTTTGCCTGTTACCAAGGACAACTAGCCTGGATTTGTACCGTTCAACACTTCCATCAGGTTGATACTTGATTTTGTACAGCCATTTACAGCCAATAGGAGTCTTTCCTGGTGGAAGTGTTGTCACAGTCCAAGTGTTGTTCTGTTCCAAGGCATCCAGTTCATCATTCATGGCTTTGACCCACTTTTGTTGCTTAGCAGCATGAGAAAAACATTTTGGTTCATGTTCAATTTGCAATTGTGTCATAAAGCATGAAAAACCAGAGCTCACCCATGATTCTACTACATCTTCTATTTTAGACTCTTTGGTCACAATCACACAATTGTTCATTATATAGTCCTGATGCCATTTAGGTCTAGTATGAACCCTATCAGATCTTCTTTCAGAGTATCTGATAGGTTCTGTGTCACTAGGAGTTTCAGCCCTTGACTCATCATTATTATTATCATTATGATCAACATCATTGGTTTCAACATCATCATGACCAGACTGTGACTCAGACTGTGCAGCATTTGGGACTGTTTCATCCCATGACAACTCCTGGATAGTGTTCTCATTACTCTTTCCACTTGATCTGAATATTTCATAAGGGTAAACATGCTCATAGAATCTAACATTTCTACTAACAAATACAGTGTTGGTATGTAAATTCAGGAGTTTATAACCTTTTTGATGTTGGGGATATCCAATGAACACACATGGAATTCCCCTTGGTTTGAATTTGTCTTTATTTCTATCAGGATTAGTAGCCATAGCAAGTGAGCCAAATACTTTCAAGTGAGCATAATCAGGTTGGGTGTGGAACATTACCTCATATGGTGTTTTCCAGTTTAATGTCACAGTGGGAAGTCTGTTGGTGATGTGAACTGCAGCAAGGACACAGTCACCCCAGAAACATAGTGGCAGCTTTGCCTGAAACCTGAGTGCCCTGGCCATCTCTAATATATTCCTGTGCTTCCTCTCTACCCTTGCATTTTGCTGTGGTGTATCCACACAGGAAGTTTGATGCTCAATCCCATATGTATTGTATAGAATCTTACAGTGTGTGTCATCAAATTCAAGGGCATTGTCACTCCTGATCTTCTTTACCCTTTTGCCAAATTGATTTTCAGCAAGTTTAATGAAATTCTGAATCACTTCAAAAGCACTTGAATTGAGTTTTAGCAAGTTCACCCAAGTCATTCTTGTGTGATCATCAACAATAGTAAGGAAGTACTTGTAACCCCCTCTGGTTGCCACCTTATAAGGACCCCAGATGTCAATATGTACCAGACCAAAGGCCTCAGATGTCTTAGACTCACTGCACTTATATGGCAGCTTTGTGAATTTTGCCATAGGGCAGGTGAGACGCACTCCTGTTTCTGCTCCTTTCAAATCTTCAAATGTAGGGATTTTCTTTATCCTTTCTATGGGTGTATGCCCCAACCTAATGTGCCAAAGTGTTTTCTTATCACCAATCTTCTTTGCTTCAATCATCTCTGGCACAGCCAGTTCAGCATTCATTGCCTGAGTCTTAATGTGTTGAGCTTGAGTCCCATGCTCAGCACCAATTCTTTCTTTCACTTCTGTTACAATGGTGTGTAATGGTTTATTCATCAGATAGTAAAGCCCATCCTGTGACTTACCTACTCCCTTCACAGCATTGTTTGATCTGTCTTGAATGATGCAGTACCCTGCAAGAAACATGGCTTTGCAGTTTTCTTCCTTGCACAACTTTTGTACAGATATCAAGTTGTGCTTGAAAGCTGGAACAATCATTACATTCTGCAATTGCAGTCCATTGTGTAGTTGAGCTTTGCCAGTTCCCTCAATGACCCTTGACATCAGTCAACACATCCTTCATTCCTGTCATATGATGAGTGGCACCACTGTCTATGATCCATTCTGTATTCTCAGCTTGTACATAGTTACAACTCACCATGCCAGAGTAGCTGTGGTCCAGTTCTTCATCTGTATCATTTGATGTCTCCTTTGACAGAGATGGCATCATCCTCAACAGTTGCTCTAATTGTTGAGCAGTAATCACATTGCTGCTGGTTGCACTCCCAGACTGTTCCTCTTTCACCTTTACATTTCCAGCTAGTTTCCTCTCAGGTTGCCTGGTTTTAGTCCATTTTCCACCTCCTCTGCCTGGACCATGTTCACCCTGTTTCTCTCTTGTATATCCACCTCTACTTGTACCTTGCTTTCCTTTCCCTTTATCTTGTTGGCTGGGAAATCCCTTAACATACCAGCAGTCCTCATACTTGTGTCCTGATTTCCCACATGATCTGCAGGCCCAACATTTTTCAGTAGAATGTCCTTTCTTTCCACAGATGTTGCAATGAAGTTCTGTTTTCTGTGTCAACATTGCCAGAGTGTTACTTTCATCACTTGACTGTTTAAATACATCTCTTTGATTCTCTTCTTGTTAAATCATCTGGCAGGCTTCCTCCACTACTGGCAATTTTTTCATAAGAAGAATCTGGCTTCTTTGTGGAGAATACACTTCATCCAGTCCACTCAAGAACTGGAATAATTTTTGCTCTTCTTTATATTCCTGCAAGGCCTTCACATATGTAGCAGTTTCACTGGTGAGTTCAGCAATGGGTGGCATCACAGTGAGGGCATCCAACTCTTCCCACAGTACCCTCAGCTCTGTGTAATAATCTGACACAGTTCTACCACCTTGTCTTGTGGTGTATATTTGTCTATTTATGCTGTATTTCCTGGCACCATTTGCCACTTGAAACCTTTGTTGAAGTTGTTTCCAGATTTCATGGGCATTGCTCATGAACATCACTGATTTCTTTATGTTATCAGACACATTCCTGAGTATCCATGTGATAACTAGTCCATTACAGGTCTCCCACGCCTCTTTCTTGGCCGGATCACTTGGATCCTTTGTCACTCCCCCTGTAATGAACCCTAGTTTTCTTTTTGACAGGAGACTGAGCTCCATATCTCTACTCCATGACCTATAATTGCTAGGTCCTTCCAACTTTTCAGTTTGCACAGAAGTTGGTCCATCAGAAGGGTGAAGATATAAAGGACTAGTTGTATCTATAGACTTACTCATTGCTACTTCAGATTCAAAATAATTTCTCACCAAATTCCACAAATCCTCAAAGGACTCAATGATGAAACTAAGATAGGAGACTAATATTCAACAGAAATGCTAACAGCAAAAAACACAGAAGAAACAGAATGAAGCACCTTATAAACACCAATACGAGACTGAAGCAAAAGAAGAAATCTTACTGCTTTTGGAGCAATGAGAAACGTTTAATCTGATGCCAAGGGAACCTGGCTCTGATACCATGTAAACTTTTGAGAGAAAGATTGTATTTTAAGCATGTTGCATATATTTTTGAGGCAAAGGTTCAGCTCATGGCTGCCTTCCTGTTTCATTCATTCATTTAATTCCCCAAAAACTGCTGCTTACATAACATGTACCAGCATATATATGTGAGGTCATAAACCCTAAGCTAGCAGATCGTGCCACCTGTTTTCATCCTAGGTATGAGCACTAAGGACAAAGCACATGATCCCATGAGGATCACAAAGTACAGGCATCATGTGACACTATCACATGCACCAACAAAACAGTCCAAATAACACAAGCATTTTCTTACATTTATTTTAACAAAATAAAAAGACTAAAAAGCTAAGCTTTGGGCTTATGTTACTCCTTCTTCCTCCTATAATCTTATAATATGCACTCAGCTAATCCATGTAAGGAAATTCTCTCACTTGTTGAGTAACTAAGTTAAACGCAATAATCTTTTCCAAAGATGATGGATGTCTGTAAGAGAAGTACAAAAGATCAACAAACAGTGTTGAATCGTAACACAAAACGTGGATTCCAAGCTAGGCCCTATCAAGATCAGGAAGCCTTTTCCATGTCCCACTCCTCAAAGAATACACATAATAATAATAACACAAGTAATTATGATTACATCAGTTGCAAAGAAAATTAACAAGAATCTTGTAATCATTAATAGACGATACATAACCAAACCAAAATGTAACGGTTCAGAGGCATTTAAAGTTAGGATCAACAATTTCACGGTATTGATGTGTAGCTGGATTATACATGGAGAAATAACCGAGTGCCGCGCGGTAAGGGATTCTTGTCATCCTCGTTGTTCGTAATCTCATTCACATTCAGACCCATGCTCGAAAAACACAAGAGAACTAGACCATCATACACACACCAATTACTTAAAACGTAATATTCTTTTTCGAAACCTGAAATATCAATGGCAATCATTTCAGAAGGGTTGGTATTGTTTAATTCATCATAAGGAAGTAATAACAAGGATGGTGAGTTACATCTACCTCGCATAAGAATGACTTGATTTGTAGAAGCAGATCGAGGAGAAATCGAATTGGGATTTTGCAAAATTAGAGGAAGAAATAGTTGAATGCCACCATTTGTAAACTAATTTGAATCAAATTAAGGGTTTTACCGGAAGTCTTGGCAGAATGTTGCTGAAGATGACATCGTCGGGTAGCATGGCGACTTTATTTTTCCCTTTCCTAACCGCTTTCCTACCTTTTGTCTTCTTGACGTTTTTGGTTTTTTTTTTCAAAAATTGATAGAATTTGTTTGGGTTTGATCGTAAATTTGTAAATTTTAAAATTTGAAGTTTTGGTTTTGGCGAAAATTGATTGCGGTGGGTTTTTAATTTAAGGCATAAATTTTAACTACTACCTAATAAGTTCATTTTTTTGTGAACTTAGGGCGTGTTCGGCAATGATAGCGTTGAAAGTAGCTTTTAGCGGTATAAGTAGCTGGTAGCTTAAAAGCTAGTAAGTAGCGTTAGAAGTAGCGGGTAGCGGACGAAATTAAAATTGTCAATATGAGTGTTCGGCAGAAGTAGCGGTTGTATTTATAATAGAAGAAAATTAATTACCWAKTAGCTTTTTATCCTAGCTTAAAAGCTAAAAGCTAAAACGCTACTCCTACTAGCGTTTGAAAAAGGTAGCGTTTAACGCTAAAAGCTACTCAAAACGCTACCTTGCTGAACAATAATAAAATTAACCAAGTAGCTTTTTAATCTAGTCAGAACGCTAAAAGCTACCTAAAAAAGCTACACCGAACACGCCCTTATAAGTATTTTTTTAAAAAAACAACTACCTTGTAAGACCTAAAATGTGGTTGACCTCTACCTCTTAATGGTTTGACTAACCTTTGTTAACATTTTTGTCAAATTTCCTTCATTTGATGCCACATGTCAAGTATATATTGTTCGATTTCCTTGATTGGTTAAATTTGTTACTCTTGTTCTTATTGCTCTTTTATGGGTTTAATTTGGATTGGTAGTAACGAGTGGTGATGATTGGTAGCGACTAGGAAAAAAAGGAGTTGGTATAGTGTTCAACAATGGACGACAATGGTGATGAGGTTGGTGGTAGGTGTGGTGGCCATTGTTAGGGGATGAGAAGAGCAAGACAAAAAAGGTCATTTAGAAATATATTGACGGAATGATCAAATTTAGTTAGTCAAACCATTAAGAGGTAGGGGTCAACCATGTGTTAGTTCTTATAAGGTAGTATTTTTCAAAAAAAATAACTATAAGGTAGTAGTTCACAAAAAYTTGAACTTATTAGGTAGTAGTAGAAAATTTTGCCTTAATTTAATGGATGTGAGCTTGTGACATATGCTGAAATTGGATCGTGGCCGTTGATGGTWTTARTCTGATGGCTGTGAAAATGATGACTAAAGTAGTGTGCTTCAAATTCTACTATGATCCCGGGACCATGTTCCTCATTATGGTCCTGGACAAATGTTCATGTTCAAAAACAGAAATGTTCATCTCTAAATGCGAATATCAATCCCCAAATGTTCATTTYCGAATACAAATGTTCATCTCCAAATATAAATATAAAYGTTCATCTTCAAATACAWATGTTCAAATTCGAAAATGAACATTTATATTTTTGGACATGAACATTTACCCAGGACCATAATGAGGAATATGGTCCTGGGACCATAGTAGACCTATTRTCGGTGCACTACTATYGAACRCAATGTTGTGGGCCTRTGGCCTTTYCAATTTTGAAAATTTTCCACCAATACTCCAACCTTTACCTTGTATTCTATTAATAAGTTAACCTTTTAAATGMAAATATCAATCTCCAAATGTTTAATAGTGTGTCTACTAAATTGCACACTCTTTTATATTATMTTATGATGTTAAAATTRGGTGATCGTGAATCCACATAAAATTCATAAGTTGTCCGAGCAACGTCGGGCTAGTTGAATCATGAAAAAGTTACAGAAAAATCGAGTAGAGGAGAAAGACMAAAGAGAWTTTTTGTTTTTTGKGTTTAAATTTTCTTTATACTTTATTAAATTAGCTTAATTCATGAGTCAAGATGTTCATCAAAGGATTATTTCAWAAAATAAAAAATACAAGTACATAAAAAAAAGGTTTAATGATAAAGTTTACCTATTCAACAAGTTAGCTGTAAAAAAACTTGTTTAAAGAAAATAGTGCTACAAGGTTAACTTACTCTAAGTTTTTCAAAAGGTTAACTTATTAATTGAAAATCGGGTAAAGGTTGGATTATTGGGGGAAATTTTTCCTTCCAATTTTATTTTAAACTATCTGCATTACAATTTTTAAGCATTCTTTGGTTGACATGGAAAATGAATTCCTATCCAAGAAATTATAATTCTTGAGAAATTATTTCCCAAGCTCCTTAGGAATTTAGGATAATTGTTTGTGTTGAGTCTCTTAGGTTTTGAGTGCTGACAAACTGATACAGGGAGCAAGACACTTAATTGTGAACATAGTTAGTTTGGGAACCAGCTGTTACAGGATACCTGGTTCCTCAAACTAAGTTAATACCTATATGCTTTATGTGTTGAAATTAACTTGTCTTAATGTAGGGAATAGCTGAATGATCATAAGCTTATGCGCTGGTAAGGAACCAGTAGGAGTTGTTTCCTTGACTGCTATACTGAAAAGCAGTCACATACCTTTTATTGCACCTAAACCATGTTACATGTGCAGTAATTAGGTTGATTCCAAGACTTGAAGTGTGAAGACCTTTCGAAGTCATTCGAAGAAAGAGGTTTTGCTCATAATTGAAGTATTCAAAGGAAGATTCAAGGTCTTGAAGATTAAATGAAGAAAAGAAGAAATGCTTCTCAAATGTTTAATCCAGGAAATTCATGTAATATGCTCTGTAGTATGACTTATATGCTTTGGTTTAAATGCTTATATGTGTTTTGAGTTATGGTATGAATTCTGGTACAAGATTGGAACATAATTCATAACATACTCATTTAGGGAACCAGGCTGGGGAACTAGTTGTGTCCCTGAGTGGAATATGGCTGCGGTTTCACAACAAGAAAATTGGCTTCGGCCAACCACACTTACCGATCGATTTTTGGTCGGTAACAGGGGTTACCGACCTAAATCGGTCGGTAAGAGGTGTCGGAATCACAATAGTTAGTAATCCAAAGATTACCCGACTGAATTTCGGTCGGTAAAGGTTTACCGACCGATTCTCGACCAATAAAATCCGACCAAAAATTGGAGGGCCATGGAGCCATTTACCGACCGATTAATCGGTCGGTAAATGGCTTCATGCATTTTTTTAATTTTTTACCGACCGAAATTTCGGTCGGTAAATCTCAGATATCAAAAAAAAAAAAAAAACAAAAACCAGCTTACAAATGCTGGTTTCTGACAGCCAAAACAACCATAAGCATAGCTGACATGCTGACATTTATACATTTATAGCTTGTAATTCATTAAAAAAAAATAATATACCACTTTACATTTATACAAAAAAAAAAATAGATCTACAATACACAAACTATCCAAACTAGATTCTAAGGATCAGTTGACATGCTGAACTCCTTCAACACGATCAGTTGACATCGACTCCACTCCTGCACCTATCCCTGTAGCAATAATAAGCATCAGAGTGATGAAGTCTAGATTCTAAGGTGTTAAAGTCGTTGCGAGGATGATTGAAATGGGATCAATACCTATTTAGCTGCTTTATTTTGGCTATGATAAAACTAATCATATTCTACATAGATACATGCATGGAATATGATAAAATAGTTACATGTAAATGACTAATTAAGTGTGTCCAATTACAACAGAAAGTTTGTAGGTCATGCAGACCAAATGAGGTAAATCAACACTATGAGATATAATAGAACAGTTAAGGCATTTACAACTCAAGTCACTTTTTTTAAAAATCCTGCAATTTCTGCTAGAGATTCTTGGTGAGGAAACAATGTAGCAACTCTAGAAGTTAATAATTCATAAAACATAATGCAACTAAAAT
>SNQN01014258.1:0-11050 GCA_008642245.1 Bassia scoparia | reverse complement strand
TCCTCCTGCTTTTGCAGCTCCCTTATTTTCTCGCATTTTCATATCTGATTTGATTGCAATGATTTTTGCTTTGACGCAAAAGAAATACGATATCACAAGCAAAATTTAGGGGAGAAAGAGGGTTTAAAGCGTCAGAAATTGAATTGGGGATGGTTTAATCTTTCAAGGGTTGAAGACAAAAGACTCAACTCTCGTGGAAAGGTGATGGTCGGGTTTGGGGATGCTGCTCGTCCTTGTTCCACTTGTTGGTGACTAAACTCTCGTGATTTTGATTTGTGGTTTAGTTTCCTATGGGGTATTTTTGTTGGGCTTTAACGAATGCCTCGGGTTGTTAGATTAGAGAAGTAAAAGTGAAAATATTAAATAAATATTGTATAAATATTAATAGCACTGATTGCCGTGTGATTTTGACATGTATTTTAAATTTTATATCAATTTAAAAAATGTACTTTGTATTTAGTTATTATCTAATGCATGAGACGTCCGTTATCAATATCATTTGTTACTCGTCAAAAAAATCAATATCATTTGTTTATTTACTGTTTCCAATTTCTTTTTTCTTTCTATTTTATTTACTTATGTTTTGGGGCTTGCCCCACTTTTGTCACTAAAAAATTGATATGTTGGTTGGAGAACGTTGCCCCAACCAATCTCTCTTCTCTTCCTTTTGTTACATCATTTTTCATTAACTTTTTCATTTACCCTCTTCAATTTTCAATCCCTACTTTGTATTGCTCAGTTTCCCCAAAACTTTATAATAATACCAAAAAAAATAATAAAATAACAAACGTTCAACATTTTGGTAAAAAAAAAAGAGGCGTGGTAAGGGCATGTAGGACTTGATAGAATTTGTATCGACTTGATTCATGCTTCTGAGTATTTATTTGGACTTAGAATCAACTCAAGAGTTCATCTACACCGTATTTTTACTTAATTTATATCATGTAAGACTTGATAGAATTTGCATCGACTTGATTCATGTTTCTGATTATTTATTTCCATCAATTCCCTTTTTCCTTTTTTTTTATTAAGTTAATCATTTTATTGTGTAGGTTGGACTTGCTTATCCAAGCCGCGTTGTGTGATACTTCTCGTAAAAAAGAAGAATTGAAGTTGGGCCCCGTGTTTTTGTTGTAGAGAGGCATCAGTGTGAACAATGGACCCCACAATTTTGTGCTCAAAATATGGAGAGGTGCCAATCTAACCGGGTGCCTCAAATTGGAGAGATCTCGTGCATCAGGTACCACAAAGAGGGACCTACAAGTAATTGGGGAGCATTGAGGACTCAATATAGATGCTCTTAGACCTCGTTTGGTTGGCACGAGAAATAATTCCCGTAAGAAGTTATTTTATGGGGATTATTCCTAACGAAATTTCTATAAACTATTCAAATTGTTAAATATCACAGTGAGAAGTTGAAATTGCCATGAATTTGGATTGAATAAACGGATCTTGGCATCTACTTTCTATGTTTTGAGAAAAATAGAAATCCCCGAATTCACACTTCCTCTATTTTTACATTTATCAACCAAACCACTATTCAAATTATTGTTTTCCATGAATTTAAACTTAAAAAATGAATGGAATGAATTAGTACCGCAGCTTTGCAATTAATTTGATTTGTAAAACAATTAATTAGAACGACTTTTATCTTTGACTTTTAGATTATTTAGTTACCGTTAAAAAACGTTTGTATCCAAACACATACCTGTTTTCGCGCAACCTATTTACTACATTATGTTTCTTTTCTTTCCAAATATGAATCTTATTTTGAGATTCATAAATTTATTGGACTAAACATATTTAATTAGGATCCTCTAGAGTTTCAAAAAAAAAAAAAAACCCCTTAAAGTTAGGGAGTTAATTTTTGGAATATCTGCATTGATGTTTTAATACAAATGGTTGAGATATACAAGAGTAATATTTTAAAAATACTCTTATATTAATAAAAATGCACTTTCTCGTTTTCTAATTCTACATTAGTATGAGTCATGATTTAAAATAAAGGGTTAAAATTGAATCCTAACTTGTAGCATTTGATGAAACTCTAAAATCGAAACTTTTTTTTTTTTTTTGGAAACCCCATCTAACAAATTATTAAACTCTATTACCTCTTTGTGAGAATAATTTGAATATGTTAGTATATTGAGTATTGATATGCGCACCACTTTTCACCTACTGAGCACACCATTATTCATGGCCCGTTCCAGGTTGTGGCATATATAACATGAAATGGTGCACATATCGACATCCCTAGCTCCTGCACATTTGTTACAATGTAGTTCCCATCACTCGGGCCATGGCAGGCAGTCCAGAGAACCAAGACTGTACAAGCAAGCATTTCAAGAACTGCTATTCGATTCACAAATCTGTCGTGGTTATTCTTTCTATACAAAGATACTACAACTACCAGACAAACATTGTGATTTTACAGTTCTGAAACATTATCCAGTCTTGATGTGTTCCCTTTGTACAAATTAAGTTACAATCGGAGAATAAATTCCTGTTTCAATAGTTTAGTAGTTTTGTACTTGTTAAAAGCAATCAAAATTTCAAGTAGTTTAGACATGGTCTGATAGAATTCTCAAGGATGATAAAACAATTCTTTATAAGACTTAGCCTGCTCGTTTCTCTCTGTTTCACATAAGAGCTACATTCTCCTTGAATCTTTATCTACAGCAGGTGCTGGTTGGACGCTCCATAAAGTTCAATCACTTGGAGCAAACACTCTGAGGCAGCGACATGAACTATAAAGAAGACAGACAGAAGATGAGGTCGTAAAAATCGGTGCAGTTGTGTTTAATCCAACACGAATGGATCATTTTTCCAATGATATGGACCAACACAGTAAGAGGAAAAAGGGAGGGGGTGTTGGTGTATCCCCAGATATGAAGCATTAAATAATGCACTTGGCTATGCACACGAGTAGCGAGTAGCTAGTAGCTTAAATATTCTTGTAAAAGATCACCTAAATGGTAAGTGCTTGTTACAAAGGGAAGTCAAAAGATACAAATTCAATAAACATTCAAGATTATTGTATGTTAATTTGCAACTATTACGTCCGTATTACTTCCTTTGTTCAATTGATTATGTGCATATTGCTTTATAGTTTATTCAGTTTGGCACACGTTTTTACTTAATTTTATAAAGTTGGACCCACCACTTTCCCTACTTTCCTCATTTAAACATTACTCTCAATCCATTTACCTTTTGATCTCTCACATTAAATTCCTATTAATCCTAAATTTTCCTCCTACTAGTAAATGCACAATAATATAATACGAAGAAAGTAATTATCATACAAAGAAATGCTATGAATTTTAAATTACTTGTTATGTCAAAGGAATCCTTATTACGTAGAGAGGATACATATGACAGAATGTTGCTAAGAAGTTGTCCCATAAAAAGGATTGCAGAAGCACAACAAACCGAAAGCACATAAAGACACATACCTGTCTATCTTTACTGTGATAAATCATCACGATTTTTCCAGATAAATTGACGAATAGTTAAGAAAAGAAGTACAGACAATGACCAAATTAAAGGATAACAAACCAATTAAAGTTCAGGATAATTAAAATTTCAGAAGTAGAATAACTAATTTAGCTGCCTCATGGATTAATGCGTTAACACACAGCAAGTAGAGGGTCTTTTTTGGAGCCACCTACAGAAGCTTTTTAACTTTGAGCATAGTCTCTGAATGTAGAAATGCCGATCTTGACTGTTCTAACAAGAGAAGTTAGAAATACATACAGAGCTGTAGAACTGTAGACTACATTAAGCACCGATTAACATCAATTAATCATAACAGCCAAGGTAATGCAGGTGACAAGGCTTCGCTAAAAGTGAGGCATGATTTCTTTTGTTGAAGAAATACATTCATGATGGCAAATATCTGAAGATGGGTAAATCTAAAATCTTTACTACGGTGCACATAAATCTCCTCTTCCTTGTCCGAACTGCAAGAAGTAGAGAATGTATTAAGGGCTTTAGGCCTTCAAGTTTAACTATTTCCGACCCAGAGGTATGCAGTTTGAAAAGAAACAGAAGGAGAAAAAATAGAATGCAACAAAAATAAGTTATGACAGAAATTTTGTCAATATTGTTTCCGCTTGCTAATACCCAAAACACAGGCTACCAATGGCATAAAAGTAGAAAATTCTCCCGAGGCAACCTTTGGATAAATGGTAACTGTTATTCTATGAAGAAAACCTCGAGCGAGAGTATTCAAGATACGAAGATGCGGATAGTGCGTACAAGAATGACCTGATAATGTGCAACTTGAATGCTAAGAGTAACTACAAATTGCTAATATAAACCTGCATTACGCAGATGCACGATATGTTCCAGCAGAAATACACATTTAGCAAATATAGTGAGTATACCCATGTGAAACAGTCAAGGACAATTTGAGAAACTAAAGGCATACAATGCAAGATCACAATAGTATTAATTGATCACATGTAAAATACAAGTCTCTTGAGTGGAATAATAATCATTAATATGATTATGTTTGAAAAAATGATTAACATTGTGAAAAAATCTCTTAACATTTCAGACTCTAACATCATTTTTTATAACGTGAATAGATTGGCAGAGTCTAAACATATAATTAAAAGGGTCAAAATACATTTTTTAAGTTCTATGACGATCAAATGGTGTTTAATTTTAGGTAAAAAAAAGTGAGAATAATGCCAGATTATAATAACAATTAGTATCTTTGTATTCAGGGGTGCAAGGAAACTACTTAGTAATAATGTGGCTTCAGACTGGAATAGAATATGGCTAAGATAATTAAAGACCAAAATATAACACACTTCATAAATGCATTAGCTTTGCAGGCACTGTAAGATGGACATATAATTTATATAACAAACAAAGCTTTAATATTTGAAGAAAATTACTTGCATTTCAGATTTTGAAGTATTCACTTATGTTTAATGTCCTGATATAATGGTCTGGTTAATTATACATTACCACGAACCCAAAGTCATATATAATACATGCTAGACCTGTTATCAGAGAGTTGCTAGCTGATGGTTCTTTGTGAATTAGCTCTTTAGTTGAATCGAACATCTCATACAGCAATGGGAAGACTGCAATTACGAACTCAGGCAAATTGAAGCCTTTGAATACACTAAAACAAAACAAATAGAATCAGTTTTGGGATTCAAGCTGAAAATAAGCAAAGTATAATTTAAGGAATACCAACCAACGAGAGCTAATTTATTTATTTATTTTTGTCTACAGTTAAATTTTTTTAGATTCAGTATACCAGCCTTCAAGCACGCTTTTTATACTAGTAAACAAGATATGCAATATGAAAGGCTGAACAATATCACTGGAAGATAGAAGTGTGTCAGTGTTACATGCTTAAAAAGCACAGATAAGCAGCTTCTTGAAATTTTTTCTGCTTCTTGGTGCATGCAGTTGTACACTTAAAATAGGACTACCAGTCTGATGGATCGGCAGAAGAATAGTATTATTGTGGGCAAGCTGTGGCAAGGGCAGCTAATGCCTGTAAAAGAGTTCTTTCCTGTTGCAAAATGTGAGTCCAACTTATAGGGGAATAAAACTCGGGGGGAAAAAACTGTATGAAAAAAGATTTAGGAAAGAAGTTAAAGAGTCAGAATCTACACTCCACCATCGGCCAGGATTTTCTTCAGCAACAGTTCAATAGAACTTGAACAATGAGTAGTAGTGAATCACGTATGTCTCACTAAGTTTAAGTATTGCTAGTGCTGCCTATTGTGAACCAAATTGATTTTTAAACAAAAAGAAAAGAAGAAAGGATGTCAATAGATAATGTTCAGGTAATTGAATTTGAACCACATGAAAGCATTTATGAAACTATGAAACATTTAGAGCACCTACTTTCTTTTGGAATTCAAGACGATGAAGTGATGCTTTCCTGTAATAAGTGACATCTCTCAAGTATAATTTGAAGAGTGACTATCCACTTGTATTTTCTTCACATTCTTCAAACAACCAGAACATGCCTTGTTCATCCTCAAATCTGCAGTATTAGCACAGGGGAAAAGGTCATAAATTGGTAAAATCATCCTATTAGGCCATCATCCATAGTTTCAAAGCTGATAGCTCAGTGTAGTGAATATTTTTTTTTATGAAGGCTCGCTTACCATTTACTTTTACAGGAATATAGGGAAGTTTACATCAATAAGCTAGAGTTTTCATTGAGCCACACTATATGTTTTGTATTGACGTGTTACACAAACAACATTAGGGGACCATGATGGAGTGACACTGGTTTTTCTAAATTAATTGGATCAAGTCAGGCAAAAAAGGTCTGAGACTTAATTCACATTTAAGAATGCAACATCAAACAGAAGATACAATGGAGAGGCATGGAGGCATAGTAATAGAGATAGATTTCTAGGATTTATACAAACAAATATATTGGCATGCTGTAATGAAAACTTTACAGAAATGATTTGCAAAACATTGTGTCGAGAATCAATTCTAAAAATTACTATAAACTCAGCCACAAGTCATAATAAATTATTAAGATAGTATGAAGTCATTAGAAAGGAAATAGTCAATAGACAAGCTTGAGATGAAAACACAGGTATAATGTGCACGTAATAACACTAACAACATAGAGCAGGATGTGCAACTTTCAACATGACAGCACGGAACCTGGGCATTCTGTCACCAGCATGTAAGGAGCCAGGTCATCAAATTGATTGCTGAGCCTGAGCAGGAAGTTGAATACTTAAGGCTATTGGCAAAAGCACTGGCAAAGGCCTCTTAGCAGAAGCATTCTTTCTTCAACAACAGCAGGAAAAAGTAGCCTCAACAGCGTTCCAGTGAAGGGGTTTAATCTCAAGATTCATCTTGTACTACAGTATGTAATAAAAGATGCAACACCAACCTGAAATTCGAAAGGACTGAATTAGCAAATCTTCCTCCATAAAATTTGTTTGCAAAAATGGGTCATGCGTGGACTTTTCAGCAATTCCTAACAAAATCAAGACATTGACTAAATTAAGAAGGGAGAACAAGGGCAGAGAAGATTCCTTAGTACCGCCATTCATGCACCGATTCATCACTCTGACTCAGGCGCTCACCCTAACACCACTGTTCCCCCACCACACTACGAATCACAACCGCATCGTCCTATCTAGACACCTCACTTATTCATTTTCTTCAAAACTGTCTCCACATTCTTCCCTCGTTTCTTTGACCACCCGCCTCGATCTTTTTCGCGCTGCCCAAACAAACTTCCCCTTGCATTCTCGATGTAATTAGAATTAGTGATTTTAAGATTAATTTATATCGTAATTACGTTTGAATTCAATTGAATATTATTTTTTCTAAATGGGTGTATATTGGTAATTTTTACCTTAGAAACTCTTAACAAAAATTGTAAGAAATAGAGATGTTGCAAACATTTAGTTATGTCCATTTTAGTGAATGGTTGCAAACACATGGTTGCAGAGGAGTAAACAGATGAAGCACAGTTGAAGTATAACGGCTGATTAGAAGGGGAAAAAAGAAGTTAATTCAAGCTATGAGCTTATGATAGATTATTGCTGTTGACCATGCTTACAGTTTATATTACATATTAGGGCACTATCACCTATAATAGACTTCATACCATTTACAGAATCCTTTTACTTTCAACAAGTCATCCAAGTTTTGACTCACTTCTTGACACAGAAAAGATAAGCTATGCATAGCCAAGATGAACACTGTACCTAGTATTGGGAGACGCACGGGATATGACCAGTTGAGCAGCCGAGGACCACAGAGTTCTAAATGCAGGCGTTATTACAATAATGGCATAGCCTAGAGTTTTCCACATTGCAGAGCCTTTTGCACTTGGATAATTCGTTAAATTTTCAAAGCTTATCCTCGTTAATCCAATTGTTTGCAGCATGCACTATGGTACAATAGAAAATTGCATCAGTAAACCTGGATTCTATATTAACAGATTGAAAAAATTAATCACACTCCTCAACATACAATTGAGTCTTGATCTTCAGCTCGAAAATTCCCAGCAGAAGAACTAAATCTCCAATGTGGACGGATAGCATCCCTGCACCCTATATTGCAGAAGGTTTATTATATATTAAACAAAGCAGTTACAAATCATTTTGGAGGGGTCAAAATACAAACTTATATGAGTTAATTATTGGTAAAATCCACTCCCAGTACAGAATTCATATACTGTAGAAAATAGAAAGAAGAAAAAGATGTCAAGTAGGAATAACTCTCGGCTAACATGCTAACTTTTGCGAGCTTCATACCATCCTCATAGGATGCTTTTGCGTATATATCACTTTACTCATAATCCCTTCTGACACAGAAGTGGCAGCACAATATGCCATGCTTGGCTAGCTTCCAGTTTTAATAGTGAGTGAACATCACAGAGTTTATAGCTGACGGGATCGAACACACGACATAACTTGTCACCAGAATTTCTACCAGTCTCCTTTATATCATCATAGCACGGAATGCCAGCTTCCATAGCTTTTCAACATGCTTTCGATCTGTTAACGCTCATTTCCAATTAAAATTTAATTAAAAAAAAAAAAGATATATGCAAAAGGGGATTTGAGGACCCAGAAAAAGCCCTTCTACAACAGTAATGAAAAGAATAAAGATCAGACTAAAGTGGAATTTCATAATCAGCCCATAGGAAATCCAAGCCCCATTGGTGATATAATCTGATTAAAATTTATTTGGCAGATCAAAAGATAAGACTTTAAACTTGGCATTTCATCATTTAAAAAATGGAGAATGACTACATCAAAAGTACAACTATCAGAACTGAATTCCTAGAGTTGGAAATCTTCATTTTCATATAATATCGTGTGAATATAATCTATTTAATATATAATAACTGAAAAAGACCTCCAGTTTTGTATAACAAATATAACGAGTCATGCTCCCACCAATGTAAAACAATAGTAATTTATTAACCTGAGTGTCAGTTTTTTAGCTCATCACAGCATGGAGCACAGAAAATTACTACAACTAGAACACCACAATTAATGGGGGCATTGGGGAACATATAGTATGGTAAAATACTCTTGCAATTGGGTAGAACTGTTGATGGAATGTAAGACATATCAAGTAGCTCTATCTCTCACCCACCATCTAAAATATAGATTTTTTTTTAACAGTATTTGTTATATATACACTGACGTATAAGATATAACTCAACACATGATCAAGTCAAATTAATCATACTTGCTCACAACTATAAGCATCAGCATCTTGCATTGCGAACATTGCAAGATAGCAGATTTACAATCTTCGATCTTTTTTCTTTAACAGTAAAGTAAATGACATCAACTCAGGAACAGCCTTGGATTGGTGTGATATTACCACTCGATATTTAAAGGTTCGATGATCGATGAACAATAATGTAATATGCGCAAATCAATGAATGAGAACTTCATCAATGTAACAGAAGTTGTCAGATTCTAAATGTTAAACGTGTGCGTCCCTGAATAACATCTATAGTGCAAGACATGAAGACTCACGGGAACGCCAAGCCTAGCATCACACTGCGTCAATAAATTTCTCAATAGATCAAGTTTCATGTCAATTGGTTTTCTTCGAATAACACAAGTGACTTCCTATAACTGTGACATAGAGTCCTGAGAGTATCGAATACCAGGCACGTAATCGAAATAAGATAAATTGTGGACAAGGCACATATTGTCCATTATATTAAGAAAGAAACAGCATATTAGACAGAAGATTAACCTAAGAAAGAATATGGAAGGTAGAAGATTAAACACAATGAAACTAACAGATTATAAACTCTGGACTGCTTACCTGACATTTTTTATCAGATCAATACTGATAACGACCAGTCTTGGAAATCAATAAACGGAGATGAGGTTAAAAGATCCCCAGCATGTTTTGCTATCTGGAGATCAAGGCTGCCCCCTCTTAGAATTAGAGCAGCTTGAATAATTGTCGAAAGATCCATGAACTTATATTATTAGATCTGGCTGGCCCATTATCATTTGCCATGTTACATGAGTTCCTTATAGTGCTAAGCTTTCCCCCACTGGACTATAACAATAGTTCCTTTGAAAAACTACAGAATCTTACCAGCTAAAGGTTGCAAGCCACAAGATAAAGATGAAGATACAATTATTGAGGGCAACACCAGCAAAAAGGCATGATGAATGAAGCATATTTACCTGACAGCCCTTTTTTCTCTTCCCTGAACAGTCATGTGCAACCAGTGCATTCACTAAACTTTTCTTCATTGCATCGTCACCAGTTCATTAAACAAGACTATTCCTGTGAGGATCTAATCCTGAGTAAGTTCATTCTGCTCACCATAGGTGTGAGAGGCGCCTCTGCAATCAATAAAGAGAAAACAAGTCCCCAAAAGGTCACCGAGTAACAAAAAGATTACAATAATAATCAGCTCAAACAACAAAAAAAAACATAGATATTAGTAAGTTCTAGTTGTATTGTTTTATAATTGCGAGGGAGAAGTCAGGCAACAGGGAAGGGAAAATCTAATTTGTTTGAATTCTGGTGCCTCTTTTCAATCGACAAGGGTCATAAAAAAGCAAACTACAAAAATGTTTGCACACAGTCAGCTAAAATTCACCATGTTTTATTTCACATTAGAAATTTGTTCCAGCGATTATGATATATTAGACACTTGCCTATATATAGTCCGAGGGCAACATATTGGTGATAGTCCCACATACATTTGAACAGAATAAGTGGTTATGTATCTTCATCATACACACACAAGGCACTGGTTCCTTGAGTATATTCAACTGGATGACTTTGTGTCATGTCATGAGATCGATTTTAGGTACAAACAGGTAAAGCATGTGGCGTTATATGATGGAATTACAGTGCTCTAATAACATAACTAACTTAGCTTAACAATTCCAAGTGGACATCTTGATGGAATTTTCAGTGCTTCTTTCCTAATCTTTTCATCTTATAAACAAAAACATTTTAATTTATCAGGAATAAAAGGAACCACGCAGGAGACAATAATAGACAATACTGACAACTTCCAATAGTCAATAGCCATCCC
>SNQN01014256.1:0-11058 GCA_008642245.1 Bassia scoparia | reverse complement strand
GGTCCATCATGCGTGGTATGTGGCACCAGCGTCTTGGCCCAAGTCATTCATGATGTAATTATAGACCCCCACAGCTGAGTAATGATGCTGACTTTTGCTTGTCAGGTGGGATACATGTGTTATCTGGTGATAACCTTGAAAAGGCTCCATGAAAGAGAGCCTGCATGACCACTGGTTGAGTTACCAGTGATCTATCGTGGCAGGAGGATAGCAAATCTTTTGGCAAGCTTTATTCAGATCTGTGAAATCTACAACATTCTCAGTGGCATTTGTTAATCCTTGGACATCAACGTGTTATTGCTAACCATGAGGTAGTTGAGCACAATCCCATAATCCTGCCGGATTCTAACAATTTGACCTCTGCCAATTCTGATTCTCTCTGTGAAAAATGTTCTTCTTTCTGCTTAACAGGCTCCTGGCTGGATAAGAGAAAGATGGTGTGTATAAACCTCAGGATCAATCCAGGCATTTCATACTGCTGAATAGGCAACACATCTTCATGAGTTCTGAGTAGGTTAATTAGATCACACCTTTCTGAGCCCACTATAGTCTGATTCCAATCTGGACCTTCTTCGAGTGTTTTTTCTACCCAGGGAACTGATTCTGTGCCTTCAACAGTGTGCGTAGGGCACCTTGTCTAATTCAATTCTGTGGTCCATGTAGAAAACTGAAGCTGATTCTGAGAAGAGTTCTTCTGGTCTTGACTTGAGATCACCCTCTTCTTTAAAGTTGAGTGGACTGGCTCCAGCCATTTCATCTACACGCCTCCTGAGGTTTGTTGAATCTTCTTTTCCTTGTTTTCCACCGGTAGTTGGCATGACCTCTGGCTGCTATGTTGAGAGCCTTTTCCAACACTGCAACTTTGCCACAATCTGATACATGACTTAAAAGCATAAGTGATATGGTAGATGCTACACCCTCGAAGGCACCCATGAATGTTCTTCCCATAATGAGTATAAGGGAATAGCTTCCACACCTGAAACCTGACCATCAACAGTTCTTCCTAACTCTCATCCCCCAAGGTGACTGCAAATAATTCACTTTAGGCAAGGATTGAAGCTCCCAGAGAATCCTGTTATGTCTCGATGTGGGCTCCGTGTTGCCATCTTGTGCCAATTGTTGATAAACAGTAATACGGACATTACGAGCTACCTCCATCCATCAAACTTTACGGATCTTAGTGTTGCATACTTGAAAACTGAAACATTATAAGGACATTTATGGGGCTGACCAGCCCCCTACATTTGGGGTCAAAGCTAATTCAGAATCATTAACATTCAGACTGATAAGAGTGGAACACAGCGTCTGACCTTATTTTCAGATGCTTTCTTGGAAGGCTGGTGGGCCAAAGATGACAGAAATCATTGATTGGCCTCGCTGGACTGGTATCTCCTTGGGCTTTGCTCTGTCTACTTTGACCCGTCTTTCTCCTCTTGAGCTTTGGCAATTTCTTGTAACTGATGCGAAGAATCCCTTTCTGACAGGTCTCAATCGTGTTCTTTAGCTGGACACATCTTCAGTGGAGTGGCCAGGACATCAGGAAATCACAGTTACTATTAGGTTCCTCTCCAGCCCTTGACTCTGGGAGGTTTGACTCCATTGTATCTCCCCTTGTGAGTTGCATATAATCTGCCCTCGTATGAGGGGGAAAACTGTTCGAAAATAGTGAAGTGGTGCTGATGCTTCTCCTTTTTCTTTTCCTCCCTCTTTTCCTTCTGGATTTTAGGCAGTGGCTGTGAATTTTCCTCTTTTGGAGCTGCAGTCCACCTTGGTGCCGTAGTCCTGTGAACTCCTCCAAGGGTGAGACTATCATGAGATTCCATTGCCTCGCCAGGTATCCACCTTTGACTGGTGAGGTGGTTCCCTGAACGGCCTGTCTAGACCATTGCACAACCATAGATAGAACATCAGGTTTTGATCTGGAACCATTATGGCCCCTTATTGAACCTGGTAGAATCACGCAGGACTTCATTCTTACCCTGTTTACAGACAAATCCTCACTGAAGATATTTTCTCTTCTTCTATCCACTATAAATGATTCTGAACTGATCCGCCAGGTCAAACAAAGCTATGAATACTACCAGGGGGATATTTCTAAACCAGGCTGTGCTAATTCCTGTCAAGAGTGTAGGAAAATACTTGACCACGTTGCATCCGTGTAATTCACCCAAATAATATGCCCTCATAAAAGGCCACATATTCTCGGGATCCCCAAGTTACACAAATTGATGTGCCTGGGACCATTTTAATTTTTGTGACCGAGCTTCCAAATTTCCTCACTAAGTGGTGATGAGGAAAGGTACCTGATCTCAGCACTGCAGCATTGTGTTGAACCAGGGGATAGCAACAGTTGCCGTTGACCTTGTATTCGGTGCTGTTTCCCAACCTTCTGGAAAGGCTGAGAGGCGATTCCAGCCTGTCATTGACTGACCGTCCAGGCCTGGTTGCAGTGTCCAGGCGGTAAGTCTGTGACGTATATCCAGCGGATCCTGTCAGATCATGTCTGACCGTTGCAGACCGTCTCGGCACAGGCTCGCAATATCTCACCTCAGGCCCATACCAGTTTTCATTGCTATGTCCTCGCATCGACGGTGATTGATCCGAATGACGGTGAGGAGGAAAGATTGTGTGTGACCGGTAATTACGCCTTCTGACGTAGTGGTCGGTCGGTGGTCGTCTGCGCCGTCTGCCTGGCATGGTACTACCTAGCGAACTGGCCTGGTTGGGCAGTTTGGACCAAAAGTCTGCCTTGAGTGTTCCCACTCCCCGAGTGTTTCGCCCATAACCTGGGATCTCAGACCGCACGCCTTAGAATAATTTTTGCTTGGCTCCACCTGGTCCTGGCTGGTGGTAGTCGGAATGACTCTGTCTCTCCTGAGGGAGGAGGTATTGTTGATGAGTTCACCTGGGTCCAACTGGCCAGTATCTGGTTCCTCGACTTGTGTGTGGATAATGATGAGAGGTGGTGGCATTGAACACACCGGCTTCCCGGTGGTCTTCGCTGACCTGGTACGTCTGAGGGAGCGGGCTCCTTTGCGTGGATGAGACCTCTCTGGTCTCCTAGGGTCAGGCTTGTCGCCAGAGCATCATCCCGGTTGGATGCAATCATCATCCTCTTCACTCGATATGTGACACTCGACCTCCTTCTAGCACCAAATTGTTGGTTACAATATGTTAGTACTGCTGACGGTGGCAGTGCTCCGCGTGTTGGTGAAGATGGACCTGGTCTGCATCCTGGTTCCTACAAACACGAGTGAACTACCCTGGGGCGACCCAGGAAGCCCCTTCGATGAGTGTCATATTTACCAGGGTATTCAATATTTAGAGAGAGATGTAGGTAGTGTTTGCTCGTGTGAACTTACAGCCCTTGGGGCCTCAAGCGCTGTTTTATTACCTGGAATTTGCTCATGGCAAAAGCCTCCTCAATCATGACAAGTGGCATGTACAATATACCAGGGTACGTGTCTTACATGCACACCAATTTGACTTGGCTGGCAGTTTTTGATCCTTTAGCCCATGGCAATTTTCTTTAATTAGGCCGCATTGGGTCAACTAGCACGAATTAGGCCTACTGGATTTAGTTAATGGGCTTGGTGGCTATTGGGCTCGGTGAGCTCAATGGTACCAACATATGGTATTACTTAAGTGTAATATGTAACATGAGATATTAGTTATCATACTAAGTATGGAATAAGATCTTATGAAACTTTCCTAAAATATAAGAAGTAGATATTCTTTATTTATCTCTTATATCTAGGTTTGCATCACTAGTAATCTGCTAGCCTTTGGCTATAATATCCATGCATACGACTCACGAATAAGAGACTTCTCTCCACGTTCTTAAGGTGTATTTTTGGGAGAAAGGAAAAAAAAAAGAAAAGTCCAAAAGCTAGATCAAGCAAGCATGTTCATATACACAAAGGAGACACATATTGAGCGATCAATACTCTCTGTAACACTCAAAGTGATAATTGAGAGGAAAAGTAAGTTGTTTGTTGAATTCTCAACAAGGGTTGGTGAGAAGGGTTGGTATTGGGTAGGCTATTGATAGTTCATTAGCGAGTGCTTGTGAGTTCAAGTGCAAATTGCACTTGGGTTGAGTGTGGGGTGACAATTGTCTGTGTGAGTTCACGTACATGTGAGAGTGAGAGTGCTTTGTTATTTCGGAGTAAAATTAATCAAAAGTAACTAGGATAGGAGGACGTTAGCCCAGAGTTGGCGAGTAACCTCGTTAAATTTGTGTGTCTTATTTATTATTGTTCTGATATCGTTCTAATGTACTGTTTAACATTATCCGCTGCTGAGACCAATCCAACTAGTCTACTCTACTAAAACATACACAATCAAATTTTAATAGGCACTCAATTCACCCCCCCCCCCCCCCCTCTTGGGTACCTTTGGGAAACCTTCACAACTTAATCACTACTAAAACTGTAATGGTTAAAGTGCGAAACAAATTCAACGGAAAGCATTTGTTAAATAAATTAATAGTTACACAATTACCCGTTGAACCGAAACCATATGGTTTGGTTAATCACCAATTACTCACCTCCCAAAACATTAGCTTAAAATACAAAACTGAATGCAACTGAATTCAAACTGGAAAAAACTGTTTAACTGAAAATTGATAATAACATATGAACTGATTAAACTGAACCCGTATGGGTTGAATCGCAATCAACTGCAATTGAACCGAACTGAACTGAAAAGGCAATAATCAACTATGTTGATTTGAAACTGTAACCTGTAATTATAATTGAACAATTCAAGCTAAGGAAAAAACTAAAATCAACTGAACTGTTGGTTTGAACCATAACTGAAACTGGTTAAGTAAGTCCCTCCTCTAGCTGCAGTAAGAGGAAGTGCGGCAGATGGGACAGATAGCGGGCAACAGAAGAGCCACTGCAAAAGCGCCTGATTTTGAGAGGCAGCATGTGTTGTGACGTATTTATCGAGCCCACCAGTCCGGTAACGACGCAGAAGAAAACAATCCATCATTGAATGGCCAGAGCATGTACAGTGAGTACAGAATTGAGCTTAAACTTGGTCAGCGATGAAAACGTAGAACTTTAGACGACCGAAGCACAACAAATCAGAGCATCATCACACTCCCGATGAACCTGCTTTGTGCAAGCCACCGAGAACACTCTCTTGAAGAACGCTTCGTATGCATGATGAAGTAGCAGTAGGCGTCTTGCGACAGGAGGTAGTACGATGACAGAGCATGTAGTCAGAAACAACTATGTAAAATTGGTGCAACACTTCCTTTCCTTGTCCCTTTGATACTTCTTCGAACCACATGCGTGCACTTGCCACATGACACATCCGCGTGGTTCTTGGACGAGCAGATCATCCTTTTAACCATCATTAGTGTAGAGCTTCCACAACACATGGCTTAGTTGACGACAATAGGTGATGAAGATCAAGTTGTTGCGACGAGGACCACTAGCCACACAATACCTTTTCTCTTAGTAATCCCATAAACTCTTCTCTTCGTCAAAGTACGGAATGGAGAGTGCTAGTTTTGCTTCAATGGAACACAAAATCCAAGAGACCAAATATAGAATTAACGATTTCCCARTCGAGAAGCTTCTTTGACTCAGAYGGTTGAGAGATCATGCCATCAACRAAGCCATATTTCCTTCTAGATTTCAAGGACAAAGAGATAGCCCGAGACCAAGCAAGATAGTTATAAGCCTCTAAGATCACGTGAGTGATGAGATTATCGGGTTGATCGCCGGCACCAAGGTAAAGGAGAGGCATGATCTTGTTTGTTGTGMTCGTCGTCGCCCATGTCGAGTAGTACGTAGTAGCAATAGATTTGGAAAAATATTTAGATTTTAAGGTTTGTGGGGTTTGATAGCTCCGATACCATGTTAGGATATAAATTTCCTTGCCTTTATTCAATTGTCTATCAAGATTTATACATACAACTTAACCTAGTATAGATGATTGAGGGCCTATACTATACAATAGCCCAATTATAATAGCACACCACCTTATAATAAGCCTAACATTTTTTTGGGTGAGAAAAGAGGGAACAACCCAAAAACAATATAAAATCAAGAAAATAAAAAAGAGATAAATAAAAGCTACGAAACCAACTAAACTACAACTTCAGCCCATCGTAATCTCGTATGTGAGTATATGCACACTTTTTTTTTTTATCAAAGCACGAAGTTAAACGATGATAGAAATTGAAATGGATGATTTCAAGGTTGGTCTCAATTAAAATTTTAGAAAAGGTTCAAGTTCAAGTGGAAATATAATTGTTAATTATACCTAGATAGAAAAAGAACAAGGCTTAATGCCCTAAATTGAGGTTTTTATTTCAGTAAGGCTAAATATATCAAGTTAGATATCTAATTGATGTGAAAAATCACGCTTACCTTGTTTAAACTCACCAACAAAAACAACTCACGCTTTCTCCGCTTCATCAATGACGTTCATCTTAATCGTCTCTGATTTATGTGTTCTTTTAGTCTAACATACCAAGTACGGAGTACTCAACTTAAAATTCAAATTGCTTTTACATAATCGACAACACAACCCAACGACTATGTAGTTTTAAGTTTCAATTTTTTTTCAAAAACAACAAATATGTTTTAACAAAAAAGAAATATGTATTTTGGATATGTATTGATGTTTTTAAAATTACAATAATAATGTACAACAATATACTTTGAGATGTAAACACCTCGTAATTTCAATGAACATCCAAATATAAAAAGGATGTACGTGTGAGAAGTAGAAACATAAAATGAATTACAAATAAATGAAGCTGCAAGTGACATAAATTGTCATTTCAAATTCACTCCAACCATGATCCGCAGAATTTCTATCACCAATTTGTCTTTATTATCAACTTATTTGAAATTTCTCTTACTTTTGGAGAAAATGTTAGGTTATGATGATCGAAACATGGAAATATACTGGAATTAAAGAAGAAATATTATGTCAAAAAGATTAGAGAGAGGTTTCACCATTTTATTTTATATTGAAACAATTGAGTCTCCTCATTTTTTTTACAGAGGATTGGATAAAATAGACAAACAATTGCTAGTCAATGACAACCCTTTTTCATCTATTGACAAGAAACCAAGGAGAAGCACGCTTCCCTCAATATCCAAAAGTACAAGTGTTAGAGGTTTTGATTACAAAATCATACAAAATGAATAAACTGCATTATTAGTTGTACTAAACAGACTTCAAAATAGGACATAGAACACAATAAATAAACATACTAATTACATATGAAATCGTACGCAAACAAATTAGACAATAAGTTATGACAGTTAGAATAAAACTAATGACATATTTGGATATTAACATGAAAAAATGTTAGCGTGTAATTTTTATCTTATTCCTACTGAACATTAGTACTCATAACTTAATTAATCCGATATAATTATACGTTCAATATACTAACATTAATGAAAGAAAACATAATGTAATGTAATGTTAACGCCTTCTATTAAATTATTACAGTAGTTATGTATACCAAAAACAAAAGAATACTTACACTACTACAAAAAACTCCTAAGGAGACCCCCTTATCGTGTCCCATTGTAAAAATATGGGACGCCAAAAGCTATAGCGTCCCTTCGTTTTATAATTGGACATGAAGGTAGTTGAATTTTTTTGCAAATACAAACCACATCGCGTCCTCAAAGATAATATGCGACGCCAAGTCCTATAAATAAATGATCTGAAGGTGAAAATGCTATCGTGTCCCTCAAATAAAAAAAGCGAACATAACTATGTATCTCTAAGATAAATCGACGCGTAAAGTTAGTGTCCTTATACATAATAGGGACACGAAGTGTGAATGCTATCGGTGTCCCCCTCTAAATAAAACAAGGGACACATAAACCTATTGTATCCCTTCTAAATAATATGCACGCTAAAGTTTATTGTGTCCCTTATAACATAAATATGGGACACAATTAGGTGAATGCTAATCGGTCCCTAAATAACACAGGGCACACTACAAACCTATCGATCTCTCTAAGATAAATAGCGACGCGTAAAAGTATTGTGTCACCTATAACTATAATGAATGGGACACATAGGTGATATGCTATCGTTCCCCACCTCATCGTAAATACCAGACAAGGTGTGCACAATAACAACCTATTGTAATCCCTTCTAAGATAATAGTGACGGCGTAAAGTTATTGGTCCCCTTATATACATAATATGGGAACGAAGGAATGCATTCCATTATGAAAAACAACACTTGTATGGTGCTAGGACAAGGTGTTTTTGTCAAGCATTTGTGAGGTGATAAAATTATGTTTAATACTCTATTGACCTAATTTTACGATGCGATATTGGATTGTATACTTCATTTTAATCCATGATAGGGTTAATATTCACTATAGAAATGCTTGTTATTTCGAACACTCGTTGTTCCTACACTTTTGTAATGTCCGGGAAAAAAATACAGAGCTATGATCCTGACACTTTCTTCATCATTTAAAAAGTTTAGGGGCCTCTGAATGTCTATCTTGTTAATTTATGACCTAATTAAAAATACAATTTGCCCGCGTGTTATGCTCGTACCTTTTCATGTTTCAATTCAATCTCTCTCACCGTAAAAAATGAACTATTCATACCTTACATCTCAAATCCTACTTTCTCACCTCCCTGACTCCTCAAACGATGCCCGTCGCCCACATCGCCATCAATCATCTCGCGTCGCTGTCTCACAGGTAGTTCTTCCATATTTTCATATTTAGTTGTTGTTTGCAAGTATCGAATTAGTTTCTTTAAATCTTGTTCTTTTTGGCGTATTTTTTGGAATAGACTTGTTGATTCGAAGTTGTCCTGTTAATTGTTCGAATTAGGGTAATTTGATCGAATTTGTTCCTGTTCGAGTTAAGGTTGTTTCTTATTCTAATTTGAATTCTTCGTCAAATTAGCGATTGTCTTTTTGAATTGTTCAGACTTTTCCTACTGTTTGGCGCGAGTTTTTCTCCGTGTTTATTCGAATTTCCTTAGTTTTCGCCGTTATTCTCGAAATCTGGAGGCTCTATTGCCTTTGTACAATTTCTGGGTTGTGTTATGTTTGTGTTATTTTGTTTCACTGTGTTGTAATTTGTTGTCAATGTTTCCCTGATTCCTCCTAATTTGTTTGAGCCAATTGCTACTGATTAAATTTCTTCTTCAATGTATTTTGCTCTGGGGTTGTTTCTGAATCTTGTTTCTATGATGTTTGGCATCATTTATGGTTATGTTGATTAAATTTGAAATTGCTTTTCCCAATTTCGAAATGGGGTTCATTTGATTTCGTTCTTTGTCTGTTTATTCTAATGTAGCTGTCAAAATGTTTAATTTCCCTTCTATGCAACCCAATTTCCTTGGATGATCACATCCCTTATTTCTGGCCTTCTTTGTGCAAGTTTAATGAACCTATGATAATTTTTGGGGTTCTTTGATCTATTTAGCAACTAGCAAAAAAATGTATTACGCAATGGTTATAATTAGCAATCTTTCCTGTAGTTTATTGTAGGGTAATTAGTGTAAAGTTTGACTTTTAGCTGTATAAGAAATTTAGATGGAAATTTAATTTGTCCAATTTTCAGCCTTTACTAACAACCAAACAGTGTCCTAAAGTAGCACTGAGCGTATTATGCATTAACTTCGTAAATAGTTGGTATTGTAATTTCATCTGCATATAGTATCCTCAACAGTAAACAGCTTAGAAAATTTAGGTGAATAGACTGCAATTAAGGATTACAAAGTGGCTCTGATACTTAACTTTGTAGAGTCGTGTGCTAATATTATTAACTGTTATTTTTCGAACAAAAAAACTAAAGTGGCCTCTAAAAAGTCTATGATCCTGCTTAAATTTGGGGGTTTGTTGCTTAGTTTGGCAGGGTTCGGGTCGATCCACTAGGTCGGGAGAGGACCAGAAGCTTGAAGTGAATGTCAGACAGAGGTTAGTCAAGCTCCACTTTAAATAGCTGGTAATTGCCAGCAGTTCTTTTCACTGATTAAGTCGTCTTCTTATTTCATGCAAAATACTGCATGTGTTTAACACTTAAGCTGATCAATCATAGTTATTCTATTATTCTAGCTTTTGCTAAATATAATAGCATAGAGTAAGATCAACTATCAAGTTATATTTACCGAGAGGTCTTGACAAAGTGGGTAGGTATATTTCCCCATATTTAGCTTCACTTGTAATTACGATTAGTACTGTAAATGATGAGCGACAATTGTTTAATTCCTTTTCTATTACTTGACGTAGAGGAAAGGACAGTTGCTCGTGGGTTTAACCGTGATAAGTTGTAGAAGGATTTGACTTATTGGGTGTTCCTAGTAATTAGTTGTTTTAAATCTGGAACTAATTGTCCATCCCAAAAAACTGTTGTTTGGCAGGGTCATTCGTCAGAAGGGAAGCCAAGTGATTCTGATTTGCTCTGGCGATGTTGTTAGAGAGAAGAGTTGCTCATAAAGGTAGTAATTGGTGTCTGAAACTCATATTAATTTGAAATATAGATGAGTGCTTACCGAGTATTCAAATATGTCGTTTAAATCGGTTTGAGGTAGATTTTGTTGTGGGATAAAATTTAATGGTGCAGAAAGAATCAAGAACGAAATACTGGCTCAAGCCAAAGAAAGAAGCTCAGTGAATTGTTCAACAAAATTGTACCTGAGGTGATTTTCCCTTTATCATGTGTTTTTCCTTCTTGCGCAACTTCTATGTAAAACTAGAAATAAATACTTTATATGCATACCTAATAATTGACTTTTAGATAGTTAAAAAAAGTGGTGAAAATATTTGATTAGTATGGTTCAGGTTAGAACTTAAAAGAAATGAATTTTTTATATAAATGTACTTAAAGAGGGAGAGTTTTGAGGGTAACATATACAAGTATTTTTCTCTTAGTCTAAGTAAGGGCTTACTCTGGATCATATATCTGCTCTGCATCCTAACTTCAAAGTCCCAATTTCTAGATTTAGATCTTTAATTGGATTGCTTATAGAGTTATTTCTTTTGTTTTATAGAAGTTGGACTGGTGTGACTCCAAGTTAACGAATTCGAAACAAC
>SNQN01014255.1:0-11059 GCA_008642245.1 Bassia scoparia | reverse complement strand
AGCGTTAGGGGGGGCGTGACTCAGCTTCAGTGTCATGGAATGAGCCATGGAATCGCATGTGAATGCGTGGTGTTTGTCGAATGAGGGGATCGCCACCCCGTGCCTATATAGGTTCATGGACGCCCGAAACATTGGTGCCAACTAGTGGCCGCAAATAGGTCAGTAACCAAAGTGTGGTTCGAGGACATGGTACGGATTGAATCAGGTACCCATATCCGCCCGCATGTAGCGGCCTCTACTCGGTTCATTGTAGTTCCATAAATCATAACAATAAATTCAAGACTTATCGATTTGATCTTTGGAAAGCGCACTAATTACTAGGTGGGTTCTATTATGTACAAACCAAGATTCTACAATGGACAAGGCGATCATTTTGATTGTTAGTCATATTAATAGTGCGCTAGAAAACCTCGTCCATGATTATCTGAACCTTTAATGTGATACGCATTGATTCGGTCTTGTTAAGCAATATATACAAGTGTGTAGAATATATATTATACAAGACATGAAAACAAGGTTAGTAAGCTGATAATATATAGTGGTCCTTCTCACCTTGTCAACTGAAATACACAATCGTTAAAGCAAAACTAAAAGAGACGTCCTTTGATCGATTGCTATCAAGGACAGAAACATGTTAGTATTGACAAATTAACGATATGATATTAATAAAGTGTTAAATGAAAACAATTTGAAAACATGAGTGACATCCTACATATTTACATGATCAATTAAAGTGAGTTTCTACATTGTTGGTTGATTTAATTGAAAACTCGCATAAAAATTAGTCAATTAAAAGTGACAAAGGAATTAAGTAGAGTCAAAGATGTTTTAGGTGAATCTTCAGATTTATACCTTATTTCGCTTGTTTGAAATCGAACAGAATCGGATGCTTAGAACTCAAGAACGAATGTGTTTAGAGTGTTTGAGAGAGTGAGAGAGGAATACGTAAGTTAAGAACAAAGAAGACAGAATAGAAAGTGTCTTGAAACACCGTGTGTCTTCGGACTGAGCAGGGGCAGGCATGTATTTATACGGTCACGAGGCAAAAACGAGGGAGGAAACCCCTGCGTATATAGCAGAGAGCTGCGTATATACGCAGGTGTGCCTGCGTATATACGAGGTCTGCGTTATACGCAGGTGACGCTGCCGTATATACGCAGAGGGGTGCGTATATACGCAGGCCTCTGCGTATATACGCTCCCTTATGCGTATATATTTTTCCAAAACTCAATATTTTTGATTTCCTCCGTTTTTATTCGGTGATTCCCCTTGAATTCGACGACCCTAGACACCCTTGCTCTCCAAGCAAGGAGTTTAGAATGCTAAGAAGGTCACGTATTTCCGGAGTATTTTTTGCGTATTTGTATTTTTTTTGTATTTCTGCGATATAAACTTATAAATTCATAGAAAATGTAAGAAAAATCAGAAATTATCTAAAAATACTGGTGAATCTCCAGAAAATGTGAAGATCACTAATATAAAAACTCCTAAAAATAGAAAAGAAAACCTATAGAAAATAATTAATAAATAAAAGAAATGGTTTTTGCCTTTTATTTGTCTTTGCTCAATTAGTCGAGTATGACCTCACGTTTTCCAACTTTTTGTGAGTTCAAGCTCTTTTCTGAGTCGAAACAATCGCGAGATGCGATATTTTTCATCACGGATTACTCGTTTGGGGAGACACATTTAGGTGTCTACAGAAGCCCCCATCTTGACTGTAGTCGAGAGACGATGGTCTCGTAAGACGAAAGTAGTATTCGATTCGGGAAGAGAGCAACTCCAAGACGTTCTGCGACCCTGAGTTACCTTTTGTCGCCGGTACCTGCAAAACAAAGGTTAGTTTCACCTGTACCGTACCATGCGGTCTGAGTCCTCGAGCGATTCATTCTTTCGTTCGGCGACTGGAGAATGGCAGACGCATCCATGCTTTCCGAGGAAATGAGCGTTGATTGAAAATAATAGCCTAATCAAGGATTAAGGATACCTTGGTGAGACATAGGTCTGTTTTTATGTCTTGAGAAATTTGCTGCATGTTGACAATGTAACTTTTGACTTGATATTGAGAGAGGCAGAGTCATTGATTTTGAAAGAGTCTTTGAATTCGAAAGGGCCTCGTCAGGTTGAGACCATGATTTGAGAGAGCCTTTGATTTGAAAGGGTCTTGTCTAGGTTGGTTTTTAGACTTGATTTGACCGAGTCATTGAATTTGAAAGGGTCTTGTCTAGGTCTGGTTTCTAGACATGGTTTGAGAGGTCATTGATTGAAAGGGCCTTGTCTAGACTGGTTCAAGACATGGTTTGAGAGAGTCATTGATTTGAAAAGGGCCTTGTCTAGATCTCTGGTTCAAGACATGATTTGAGAAGAGTACCTTGTCTAAGGTCCTGGTTTAGACATGATCTGAATGAGCCTTTGATTTGAAAGAGGTCTTGTCTAGTCTGGTTCTAGACATGATTTGAAGTGTCTTGTCTAGGTCTGATTCCTAGACATGATTTGAATGAGCCTTTGAATTTGAATGAGGCATTGTTTTGGCCTATGCTAGAGGCGAGGTAAATGTGACTAAGTCTGGATTGAGGTCGCAGCCATAAGTCTCCTAAGGCGGGGCGAAGCCCTACACCGTGTAATAGGTAGTGTTTTTAAAAGTTAGGCGGAAAATCCCCGAAAACGTCCACAAATAGCCATTTCACGCCGTAAAACGACCTTGTCTAGTCTAAATGAGTGCAATCGGGACCTAGGAAGCTTAAATGAATAATTTAGGATATGATCGAGTTTTAAAACCGTGTAATAGGTAGAGCTTCTAAAAGTTAGCCGCGAAAATCCTCCAAAACGCTAAAAAATGGCCATTTAACGCCCCCATAATTTCCTTTTCGTGTCTAAATGAGTGCAGTTAGGCCCTAAAAAACTTAAGTGTATAATTTAGGACATGATCGAGCTTTAAAACCGTGTAATAGGTAGTGTTTCTAAAAGTTAGGCGGAAAACCCCAAAAACGTCAACAAATGGCCATTTTACACCCGAAAACGACCTTGTCTTGTCTAAATGAGTGCAATCGGGACCTACGAAGCTTAAATGAATTGTTTAGACATGATCGAGTTTTAAAATCGTGTAATAGTTAGAGCTTCTAAAAGTTAGGCGCGAAAAACCTCCAAAACGCTAAAAAATGGCCATTTAATGCTTCCAAAATGACTTTGTCGTATCTCAAGGAGTGTAATAAGACCTTAGGAAGCTTAAATGTATAGTTTATGAAAGTATCTAGCTTTAAAACCGAGTAATAAGTAGTGTTTGTGAAAGCTAGCAGGTGCGAAAATCACCCAAAACGCCTAAAAATGATCATTTTACGCCCCTAAAATGACCTTGATGTGTCTAATGAAGTGCAATCAGGCCCTAAGAAGCTTAAATCTATAGTTTAGGAAATGATCCAGCTTTAAAACTGTGTAATAGGTAGTGTTTCTAAATGTTAAGCGCGAAAACCCTCCAAAACGCCCTAAAATGGACATTTTACGCTCCAAAAAAAACTTGTCGTGTATAATTTAGGACATGGTCGAGCTTTAAAACCGTTTAATAAGTAGTGTTTCTTTAAGTTAGGCACAAAACCGCCTAAACCCCCAAAAATGGCCATTTTACGCCTCAAAATGACCTTGTGGTGTCTAAATGAATGCAGTCAGGCCCTAAGAAGCTTAAATGTATAATGTAGGACATGATCGAGCTTTATAACCGTGTAATAGGCAGAGGTTCTAAAAGTTAGGCACGAAACCCCCTAAACGCTAAAAAATGGCCAATTTACGCGTTAAAATGACCTTGTCTTGTCTAAATGAGTGCAATCAGTCCCTAGGAAGCTTAAATGAATAATTTAAGACATGATCGATGTTGTGTCCCTTAGGTTTTGAGTGATGACAAACCAATACAAGGAACAGGACAGTTAATGGTGAAAATAGTTGGTTTGGGAACCAACTGATATAGGATACATGTTTCCTCAAACAAGTTAATACTTATTGTATATATATTGAAACTAATTTGTCTTACTACAGGGTACAGTTGAATAGACACAAAAGTTCATATACTGGTGAAGAACCAGTAGGAGTTGTTTCCTTGAGTGTTATACGAAAAAACAGTCATATACCTTTTATTACATCTTAACCATGTTACATGTGCAGTAATAAGGATGATTCCATGACTTGAAGTGTGAAGCCTTTCGAAGTCATTCAAAGAAAGAGGTTGTGCTCAAATTAAAGAATTCAAAGGAAGATTCTAGGTCTTGAAGATTACATGAAGAATAGACTTTCTCAACAACTGGTCTCGGTGATCAGACCAATGTACTGAATTTGAAAATGTTGGCTTATTGGTTATTGCAGGAACATGGTAATAAGTCACAACTGTCTCAGCCTAAAACACTCAGCAAAATGTGTTGTGAAAGAAAGAATAGAATCCTTGAGGAGAGGCCATAATAATGGCTTATTGAGAGTGGTCTCCTAAAATTTTCTGGGGTGAAGTTGGTTGACACTGCTTGCTCTACATACTAAAATAGACGGTTCTCATTAGATAAAGCTGAAGAAACTCCTATGAACTCCTAAAGGTTGAAAACCCAAATTGCATCTTTCGTGTCTTTGGATGCAAATGCTATGTTAATAATAATGGGAAGAACAGCTTGATAAATTTTGACCCTAGGAGTGAATGAGGGATCTTTCTTGGATATAGTGTTCAAATCAAAGCTTAATAGATCTTTAACAAGAGAACTTATGTGTTAGGAGAGTGTCCCATGTTGTTTTTTATGAGTTTATACATGTCTTCTAAGATTGCAGCAGTTGAACCCTGATGAGGTAATTGGACTCTATGAGTTCCGACTTCGGAAAACCCAATGCTGCTGGTTCCCAAATGAAGAGCAAGCTAATCTATGGCTTCCACGGTCCATAGATAATTGATGGTGGAGACCTAGGACAAGATGAGAGGACACTGGGACCGCAGGACCTGATGGTTCCCCAAGTGAAGACAGGTAAACAAGTTCAGGGGAACAGACGATCCAGACGGATATACAATGAAACAACTCCAACTTTGAGGTAGAAGAGGTAAGGGGAAATCGCATCGAAATGATGAATCCTTCTGGTTCCTCTGAAAGAGAAAGAAGCCTCATGATCCTACGGCTTCCAACAAATCAGAAACGCACAACAGTGATATTACTACAAAAAGTTTTAAGTAATTCTTCTCATCCCCCTGATCAAATTATTGGTAACATTCCATAAAGGGATTCAAAAGAGGAAGTGTTTACCAAAACTTTTGGTTTTTTTCTTCCTGCTAGTGTAGAACCAACTGACTTCCAAAATGGCCTAAACCTCATCCTGATCTGGGTTCTAGCAATGCAAGATGAGTTTGAAATCAGTTCAAAGAAATGAAGTTTGACCATCTTGACCTAGACCTGAAGGAGGAGTTAGCATTGTAAAAATGGGTCTTCAAAAACTAATTGGATGAACCTTGTAACAATCAGTAGAACAAAGCAAGGCAGTTGTCAAGGTTACAATCAACAAGAAGGGATAGATTATTGATGAACCTTTGCACCTGTAGCTAATTAAAGGCTAATTAGAAATTGATTGCTTATGTTGCTCACCTGAAGTATGAAGTTATTTCAGATGATTGTGAGACTGGCTTCTTTGGAATGGATACTTGAAAGAAGAGGTATATGTTTAGCAGCTCCCCAGTTTTGAGGCAGCCCCTGTTCCCCCAACATGTTTACAAGTTGGACAAAGCCCTGTAGGATGAAGCAAGCACAAGGGCTTGGTATAAAGATTGTCCAACTTCTAATGAGATGATTAAAAAGGGGAAAGTGGACAAAACATTGTTTATCAGTAACCAGGGGGGAACCACTTATTGTAGTAAATTATTTGATGATATTTATTTGTGCTACTGAATCAGGTGCTATGTGATCGATTTGCTAATCTTATGTAGAGTGAGATTTGAAAGGAGCAGATGGGAGAATAATGATTTCTTCCTTGGCTTTACAGATTACGCATAACAGCTGATCGGGTTCATGATCCATTCAGCAATAGTACTTGAAAGAGTTTGCTGAATAAAGTTGGCATGAGAACAAACAAAGGCTTATAACACTTGTTCCTACGAACTACTAAAACTGACTGTTGATTTGAGGGAACAATGTTGAAGCCTCACTATATAGAGGGATGATTGGGTCCTATCTTTATCTAGACAGGCTAGTAGAACCTGCTATTGTGTTTTCTGTTGGCTGTTGGCTAGGTTTCAAAGCAATCCAACAGGAATCGCATTTGAATGGCTGTTAGAAGGATACTTAGGTATCTTGTGGGAAACGCTGATCTGTGCTTGTGGTACCTAGGTAGTTCAATTTGATCTTATTGAGTACACAGATGCAGATATGCCCTGGTTTCCTTGTTTGATGAAAAAGAGCAACATCAGGTATGGCACATTTCTTGGCTCTTTCTAATATCTTGGGTTTTCTTAAGAAACACGAATTCAGCTGAGCTAACCAGAATTCCTTGTTGTAGAACGGTGTGGAAGCGGCTCATTCATGCTAGTATCTTAGAAGCTGAATCGGAATACATTGTTGCAGCTTCATGCTGTTCTCATAATTGTTGTGGATAAGGAACCAGCTGAAAGACTTTGGTGTTGATATACAACAGTGTTCCATCTTTTTGTGACAACACAAGTGCTATAAATTCTAAGACCCAGTTCAGCACTCCAAAACCAAACACATTGAAATTAACCAATTTTTTAAGAGATAATGTTGAGAAATGGTTTGGTAGAGAATGTTGTCTGTAAAAGTGAGGATCAAATGGTGATATCTTCACAAACCCCTGTGTCCGTGGAGTCTTTTTGTAATTAAGAGCTTTTTAGGTTTAGTTATGTTAAGTCAAGAGTGGTCAAGGTCTAGTAGGTTTTGGGTGATATGGCTTCTATACTTTCCTCAAGGATGGCTAGAATTGTTCTCTCTGTATTGTATGCGTATGATACCTATGTCGAAATCCTTCAGTGGTTTTGTGTAATATGGTTTGATTCCACACAAGAAAGGTTGAAAGCCATTGTTGCAAAAAATAGACAGTTGATAACTTTTAATTCTCAGAAACAGATGAACTGGTTTGTCAGGTACCAGCAAGGGGAAACAGCAGACCAGCTCTGATATGTGTTTCCGATTCGATATTTTCATATCTTTTGGAAATTACTTAGGATTTTCTTTTTGGAAAGTAATATATCCTACTCTCAGTTATTTGGCTTGATGGATCAACGGCATATTTACATGCCATATTCGAGTTGGTTGAGATATTTAAGGAAATGTGATCATTAAATTTAATTTTGAAAATTGTGCGTTATCTCTTTGGCCTCAACGACTATCATTTTTGCTTTGCTTCATTGATAAATAATCTCTATATATATCTTGTGCTAACTCCTTTGTGCAGCCACAAAACTTCATCACTCTATATTCTCTCTCTCATCAAAGTGCTCTGTTTTCCGAACAATCAAAAGTCAAATTCAAAAATATTGTTCATCGGCGTTACGGTTTCATAATCGTCTGATCGAAAGGAATTATGGGAAGGAAATCCACACCAGTGCAAGGAGAGGAAGGGAACTGGTCAATCAAGTGTTCCTCACAATCACAGAGGATACTGAACGTGAACCCTAACCTCAGCAAACCGAGACAAACCCAACTGATCTACCACCACTGATTCTTCTAAAACATCACTCCCCAAAAGCAAACCAAATCACTACAAAAAACACCTAAATCACAAAAACACGCAACCAGTTCAAAAGCATAGTGCCTCATGCAAATCCAACTGAGATCGGTGGTTCCACCATCACGCAACCAAGCAGGTTCTCAGGGGAAAGGTGATAGACACAAGGAGAAGATTTAAATCAGAATTCGGAAGGTCGGTACTAGGATGAAGAGGGAGTAGAGATTACTGGTGAACAAGGAGGGTAACTTACGGTGGACACCACAGCAGAGGGAGAGACTTCGTTCAGCAGTAAAGAAGGAGGTAAAGAAGTAAGAAGAGGAAACATCAACTGGTTCCCTAAGAGGGGAAACCAAGAGAAAAGGCAGAGAGCCAAACACCTCGATCTACAAAAGGTAAGTCGGTAGAGTCACCATCACTGGTTCTACTGATTTAGGTGCTAGAGTAGTTGTTATCTGGCTGTCGAGTTGAAGGTTGGTTATTTTGGATGTGCTGCTCTTTCTGATTACACAGAGTCTGATTGAGTACCAAGGATGGATGTCCTTCATTTGATTGTTCTGGCTGCGAATGTGTCTGGTGGTTAAAGAGAGATTTTTATGTGAATTTGAAACAGCTGGCCTGATATGTCAATTTGTTCTATGTGTTCGAGAGGTATTGAATGTGAGTATGTCTTAGTTCTTTGTCAAGCTATGTTAGGATAGCCAGGGATGGTTTTCGATAAGTATCAAGGTGATTGGGCCTATGTCTGGTAGGGGTCACAACCTGATAGATTATGATTTCTAAATTTGGGGGAAGATCCTAAAATGTATGTTGTGTTTAAGTCTGTTGATTTGAAGCGAACCACTCATGTTGGTTCCTACAACTCTAATGCAATAAGTCTCTTCCAAGGGCTCAAGAAGGAATAGTACGCATGCACGGAGATGGTACTGACTTACCTAATGATGAGAAGATAAAGATAAATTTTCCTTCCTGATGCTTGATCACTCATGAATTGTTATGGTTCATGCCATCATTTCTCGTGCCCTCATGGATCTATCATCACCAATTGCTTTAAAAACAAAAAGTTAGCCTATGGATTCCATATACCAGTTACAGTGTTCACCAAGGCTATACTTAAGAAAAGGTTTTTGATATGGACTGATGTGTTGAGGTTTAAGTTTGAGGAACAGTGGAGGTTAAGCCCCTCCAAAGAAGAAAGCCAAGGCAGAGGAACCAGCAGGTCCAGATGGTGGTTCTGGAGAGAATGAGAAACAGGAGAAGACTCTAGTACTGATGACGCTGGTCAGGGAATGCTCAACTCTTTAATACTAAGATTGAGCAGATGGAGAAAGATTTACGGCTGATACACAGTTGTACTCACAGTTTTAGATATCAAAGCTCAGATGGTCCAGGTGATTGACCTGTTGGCCCGAAGACATAGGTTTCCAGCTATGGCTCTGCAAACATTTGGTGGTCATGTATAGGAGGAACAGTACGTCTAATGGTAAAACAGCAGCACACGAGGAACCTAAAGACGAGGAACCTGCTGAGGAGGATAAAGAGGTCGAGGAAGAAGTTGATGATGTGATGAGCAGATGAACGATGAGAAGAAGCTGAGCATGATGATAGAGGAGAAGAGTAATGATGGAGACGAGTGATCGATGTTTGCTCCTGTTTTCTTTCCCCTATTCTTTTGCTTCTTAAAATAAATGATTATGTTGGTCTGTAATTATTATTCCCTATCCATGAACATTTTTTTGTGGATAGTATCCTTTGGTTGAACTTTGTTGGCTGTATGAACTATAACTTTTGCTATGTGATGCTCTGTTTAACTAATTGTCTTTTTGCACAATAACATTTGAATGGTGGTCGATGCCAACTGTATGGGATGAGCACATTAAACAATTTGTGCACATTACTTTTTTACTCCGAGAACTTTTTAATGATGCAAAAGGGGAAATAGTGTCAAGAGTTGAAAGCCTAGAATCTTCTAGTGTAGTTGAGTCAAGTGTTAGAATTGTTTAAGGAACAGTTACATATATTAGCTAACTTGTTATTGAGTCAATTGAGCTGGCTCGGTTGTGCTCAATTTCAATTGAGTACCAAATTGAGGGTTTTCTGTTTCTAACATGCTGTGGTTGCAGAAGCTTCGTTAGTTTATCAATCATCAAAAAGGGGGAATCTGTTGGGTCAGGCATAGCCCTTAAGGGAACAGTAGAAGAGGATGAAGATGAGATTGGCATGATTGCTAAAAGGTTTGAAAGAACACTCCGAGATCAGAGGAAGAACTTCAAAGGTAAGAATTTCAAAAAGACTAACTCATCTTCTGTAGGGTGCTTCAAGCGTGGAGAAAAGGGACATCTAATCAGAGATTGTCCTAAGTGGAAGGACAAACAGTCCAAGTCTGGAGAAAAGCGAGCTTTCAAGAATGTTATGGTAGCATCAACGTGGGGTGATTCTGACTCGGGATCTGATGAGGATYAAGAATCACCAAACCCAGTGTTTGTATGACTAKCTTTGCAAGCATCAAGGGAAATAACACTGATTTTGGAACCAGAGGGGGAACCGGCACATTCGAAAAATGTTTGATGGCRAAGAAGGATGTACTYCATGAACACAAGGCTAAAGTGAAGAGAAGTGCCTATTGGTATTTGGACAGTGGATGCTCAAGACATATGTCCGGAGATAAAGAGCAATTTCTCTCACTAGTAGCCTTTGATGGAGGAAGTGTCACCTTAGGAGATAATAGCAAGGGAACCATCACTAGTTTAGGTAAGGTAGGTAAGACACTTTCGAATGCAATTGATGATGTATATTATGTTGAAGGCTTGCAACATAATCTTTTGAGCATTTTACAACTGTGTGACAAAGGTAATAGAGTTGAGTTTCAAGCCAACCTGTGTCATATAGTCAACTCACAAACAGGTGAACTTATATGTGAGGGAACCAGGAGACATGATGTTTACATTACATTCCTGGATCAAATTCGTCAAGATAAGTCTGTCTGTTTGAGAGCTATTTCAGATAATAACCAATGGATTTGGCATAAGAGATTTCGACATGCAAGCTTGACATTACTAAATAAACTTAAGTCTCAAGATTTGGTAGTAAGACTTCCTAACATCAAGTATGAGGCAAATAGAGTTTGTTCAAAAAGTGTCAAGGGGAAACAGGTCAAAATCTCTTTTAAGCCTAAAACTGTTTTGAGTACCAGCAGACCCTTCGAACTTTTACACATTGATTTGTGTGGTCCCATGAGAGTTCAAAGTCGAAGAGGTCATAGATATGTCTGTGTTATTTTTTATGATTATTCTAGGTACACTTGGGTAATAATGCTCCACTCAAAGGATGAAACATTCGATGAGTGGGTTACTTTGGTGAAACAGGTGGAGAACCA
>SNQN01014252.1:0-11061 GCA_008642245.1 Bassia scoparia | reverse complement strand
CATATTAACATTAGAACTTCTGAAACATATGTGCTTCACCTGTCGAAAAAGATTTTAGTAACTCCGACCACTATTGTTGTTATTACAGGTCATTGTTTTCGGTAATTGTCATTCAATGATGTAAAAACATAATTAAATCATGAAATTATTGTAAAGTTTATGTTGAATCCTAAATATGTGAAGTAACCTTAATATGTCAAGTAACGGATATAAGTTAGTTAGTAATAGGTAGTTTGCCCGACTCTTAGTCCATGCGTTCAAAATGGCTGGCTGCCACCGTCCACCAGAACTATTGTATAAAATAATAGTTTTCCCTCGCTAATTTTTGAGCTTCCTTCACAAGTGCTAAACAAGAGAGGCTGTGATTTTGGTAGATTATGCCCTTTTTATCCCTCCGTAACTGTTACGTGGAGATTTTCTGGCAATAACGTAAATCAGTTGTTAATTTCTCTATCTCATTAAGAAATAGGCTCGATAAAGCCTCTGTTCTATGGACACTTGATGCATGTCATGTCCCCCTCCTTTCTGTTTTTCGAGTGGGTGTGCTATATGATATGATAAATGTTCTATTTATACACATACATTTATAACAAACAATTTTCACACTTCGTATTAAAATTACTTCTACTCTGTAGTAAGAAGTCATAAACGTTCAATATTTTGTACTCACACTTAATTAAAAAGATGGACAAACCTTACATATAACTAGATGATCCTGAGCAAATTGTCACGTGCCGACTCTTTGACCCACGCAAAGGTAGTCAAGTTAATTAAAAAGATGGACAAACCTTGCAGTCCGTCGCAAGATGAGTCAGGCATCCTTTAACCTTGGCACTTAACCTTGTGCCTATGAAATCCCACACTTAGCAAGACACAACCCTTGTGCCTAGCTCCCAAGTATACGTCCCCTTGACATATGAAGTTAGTGCGTAGAGCAAGTCCCTTTAGCTCGTAGCACTTCCCAACCCACGTGGCAATTCCTTGCCTAATGTTTAGCACACTTAAAGTGGCTAAGTAATTGATTGGAAAAGAACACAAGTATTTGAGAGAATGATAATTTGTATTACACACAAAGAAAGCTTACAATGATGTCTTCTCCAATTCATTTGTACAAATGCCTCAAGGTGCCTATTTATAGGCAACCATTTACAATGCCCCTAATTTCTAGAATTATCCTAACCTCCTCAAATGGAGGGTTCTAGACTACACCTATCTAGAACTCACTACTCCTTTACAATTCTCATGTACATTATAGAACAACCTAGAAACATTCTAAGTATGTACATGAGTATTCTAGAGACTACCATCCTAGAACACTTTGGAACGTTCTAGATACATTATCTCTAGAACATTTCCTCAAGACTTCTCTGGAACATTCTAGAGTGTCCTTCTCTAGAATCTTCCACCACCACATTCCATAATATTCTAGAACCTTCTAGAATCTTCAAGATCTTTCTGGAACATTCTAGTCCTTTCTACTTGGCCATCATTCCCAAGTATCATTCTTTGTTCTATAGCCCTTCCATGCCGAGAAAAATGTCTTACGCGCAAGCAATTGTGGGAAATGTGCCACTCCGTGACATTCTCCCCCACCCAAATCCTTGACGCCCCCGTCAAGGGTGCATCTTGAGCCTCGTGCTTTCCTCTTTTCATCCCAATGTGGTGCCCTTATCCCATTGACACATTGCATCCATCTATTAGTCCTCCCATGGACTATGTCATAAGGGCTAACCCTCTGCTTGCCCATGACTCCATCTTTTCGACCCTTCATCGAACATTGACGCCCATGCTTTGGCGTCCACCAAGCCTTCAAGGATGAGACTCTCGTGTCTTGCTCCTTGAGTTGAGTGAGCTTAATCTCGATTTCGCTCCCCTTCGAAGTGATGGTTAACACACCATCATCGACCCTAAACGGCCGCACTTTGGTGAGGAACTCCATGCCCAACACCACATCCTCATCATCCATGTCGACAACCAAGAAGTCGATCTTTCCTTTCCACTTTCCCAAGCGAATGGGAACATCCCACGCCCTTCCATACACCGGCGTGGCCCTCGAATTGATGGACTTTAACTCGCCATCAACTTTGGTGAACTTCACCCCTAAGGCCTTGGCTTCTCTCCTTGCCAAGAAGTTGTGCGACGCCCCCGTGTCCACAAGCAACCTCGTCGGTACCTCGTTCACCTCCCCATTTACGACCATCAAGCTACCTCCTTGCTTGATGTTTGTCCCTTGTGTTGTCGCGGATACTTGTCCCGTTGGCTCCTTCTCCACGACCTCCGAATTATTTAGGAGTCGAATATTGGCAAGCTTGGCATCCTCTTCCAAACGCATTGCCCCCATCCTTGCTTCATTGTCCGACTCCTTCTCTTCCATTGCGGCGATCATGGCATTTAACTTATGACGTTGTGGGCACATCCTAGCGCTATGCCCTTCTTTGTCGCAAAGGAAACATGTGAAAGGCTTTGATGACTTACCTCCATTGCGACCTTCTCCCTTGGAATCCCATTTGGACCGAGCCTTGTCCTTACCATGATCCGCATTCTTGGCTCTTGAGTGGTGAGACTCCCTCTCACCTTCTTCTGTATCATCCTCGATTCGCTTGCCCTTGTCTCGATTGTCCCGCTTTGAATCCCGTTGGAACTCAATTAAGGACTCCGCCGCCGCTATAGCCTCGGCAAGAGTCTTGACTCCCCGTCGCCTTAACTCTTGCTCCGCCCACTTTTGTAAGCCATCCATGAAGAAAATGAGGCGACTCTTCTCCTCCATGTCGGGGATCTCGAGCATGAGTGACGAGTATTGACTAATGTACTCTCGAATAGTCCCTGTATGCCTTAATCCCCGTAGCTTCCTCATTGCTATTTCCTCGGCATTCTCGGGGTAGAATTGCTTCTTGAGCTCAACCTTGAACTCGTCCCATGTTGCAATGCGGACCAACCCCCTTTTCACATCTTCTTCTCGCCTCCTCCACCAAAGGATAGCATCATCCGATAGATACATTGTGGCGGTAGTGATCTTGGATGTGTCATCACCCAAGTGCATTGCCTCGAAGTATCTCTCAACACTCCATAAGAAATTGTCGAGAGTCTTCGAGTCCCTCTTTCCATCGAATCTTGGCGGCTCGGGTACCTTCAACTTAGGCCCCTCTCGATATGTGGCACCCCCGGCCACTGCAGCTTTGCATAATGCTATGTCCGCTTTCATGGACATAACATCCTCTTTCACGGCTTGCAGCTCAACCGTGATTGAATCCTTAAATTGGGCAAGCTCTTCTTTATAAGTTGCAAATAGTTCATTGAACTTACCGAGCACCTCGTTGCGCAGCTCTTCGGTTGCGACCTTGCACGACCCAACCTTCCCCTCGAGCTCCTCAATGGTCTCGGTCATCTCCTCAAGCTTTGCGCCATCGTCACGCAAATCCCCCATGGTAAGCTCCACTTTTGCTAAGCGAACTTCCAAATCTTGGCTCGAGGATCGCGGCACCGATTGACCCCTCGCGCCCTTCTTTTTGTGAGTCGAGGTCTCCTCCCTAGACACACGACCCGCACCTTGCTCCTTGTCGCTAGCCATACTGACACCTTTTGGCAGCAACACGACCTTTGTATGCCCCTCGTACAATACCTTTGGACAATCCCACGTCCAATGTAGTCACGACCCTTGTGACTGGTTAGCCTCGATGCGCCCCACTTGAGCGAACCTGGCTCTGATACCAACTATCACGTGCCGACTCTTTGACCCACGCAAAGGTAGTCAAGCTATGCACGCCACTCACTTGTAGTCTGTCGCAAGATGAGTCAGGCTTCCTTTAACCTTGGCACTTAACCTTGTGCCTATGAAATCCCACACTTAGCAAGACACAACCCTTGTGCCTAGCTCCCAAGTATACGTCCCCTTGACGTATAAAGTTAGTGCGTAGAGCAAGTCCCTTTAGCTCGTAGCACTTCCCAACCCACGTGGCAATTTCTTGCCTAATGTTTAGCACACTTAAAGTGGCTAAGTAATTGATTGGAAAAGAACACAAGTATTTGAGAGAATGATAATTTGTATTACACACAAAGAAAGCTTACAATGATGTCTTCTCCAATTCATTTGTACAAATGCCTCAAGGTGCCTATTTATAGGCAACCATTTACAATGCCCCTAATTTCTAGAATTATCCTAACCTCCTCAAATGGAGGGTTCTAGACTACACCTATCTAGAACTCACTACTCCTTTACAATTCTCATGTACATTATAGAACAACCTAGAAACATTCTAAGTATGTACATGAGTATTCTAGATACTACCATCCTAGAACACTTTGGAACGTTCTAGATACATAATCTCTAGAACATTTCCTCAAGACTTCTCTGGAACATTCTAGAGTGTCCTTCTCTAGAATCTTCCACCACCACATTCCATAATATTCTAGAACCTTCTAGAATCTTCAAGATCTTTCTGGAACATTCTAGTCCTTTCTACTTGGCCATCATTCCCAAGTATCATTCTTCATTCTATAGCCCTTCCATGCCAAGAAAAATGTCATACGCGCAAGCATTTGTGGGAAATGTGCCACTCCGTGACACCTGGCTGCCAATTCGCTAACTTTAATATTCAATGGCCTTGGCTGGAAATCTGTTACGGGAGCTTGGTTGTGAGATCTCAAGATTCTAGTTGTTGATCACCCTTTATAATGAAAATATTTTTTTGAATTTTGATTGTAGCCTAAGTCCATGCACCATGATGTTTACAAGTCAAATTAAAGGTTTAAGACCTTCAGGTTCAAACTTGATGGCTGAAGCTGACCAGTATACTGATCTTTTTTTTCTAAGACACTTATTATTTGGTTTCATCATAGATGGCTAGACTTCTAAGTCCATAACATAATGTGACAACTCTTTAACCTTGCCTTCTTCGTGATAGCAATTAAGGGCAAGAAAAACAGCATTTTTTCTGCATTTCTCTTTTCTTGTTGGATAAAGGTTGCATATGTTTTTTGCCTTCAGCTAGAGCTTGTTTAAACTCTGGCTGGTAGTTGAGTGCTTCTCAGTCTCCATCAGCTGTTCTTAACTTCTTCTGCAGCACAGCATATGGGATCTTGGTTCTTTTTTTATACTAGCTTGTCAAACAGTGCAAATCAAATATGCCTCTGATATTTTAAACAAAAAGTGATTTTAAATTCGTTTGAATTTTGTAGACTCCAGAGTTATTTTGATACATTACTTCCAGATGTGTTCGTGATATTATTAGTGTTATTTGGAATTGAGTAATTATCACAACCTACTATTGTAAACCTTACCACAAACCCTATCATGTGTATCTCTGTGCTAACCTTCACTTGTTTACCACCTATTATTCTCAGGTTTGTTTTCAAGTTGATATACCATACAATGATCATCTACGAGAAATGAAGTTGGACCTTCTGCAAAAGCATTGTTTCCCAAAAACCAATGATGTAAACTTCAGCCAGACTGGTGTCTCATTTGTGATAAAGTATGGACATTCCCCCAGTCTCTTTCTACTGGGTGCCATTGACCTTCCAAATTCTGKTCATCTATGATTTTAATAGACATGTGTACTATTGAGTAGTTGGGTTCTTGGGTTGTCAAGCTAGAAAGACAAATATACTGCCTCCATGACTTGGGTTTGACACATAGACTAGACTTTGTGATAATAAAATCAGAATTATATTTTCAGTGGCTTAAGTGACATAAAAGAAAGAGGGTGAAGTGTTTGGTGACAATGGTTATGTAAGGAGATGAAATGTTTGAATTGCTGCCTTTATCTCACCTTAGTAGTGTGAAGAATATGTGACCTACATCAAGGATAGTGTGAACTGTGAAGAAAAGGTAGACAGCAGTAGGTTTCTTTTCTAGATCTCAATCATTTGTCATTGTTTTTTCTGCATAACCTATTTATCACTTCATATAAGATTGATGCCTTTCTTATTATATCAAAGACTGTTTCGTATCAACTTCATTGTTGTAAATCCTGTTACTCTGATGAAATCAACCTGGATGCAAGGCTTTCAGTTTTCTTCTTTTTTCAGATTTTTGTCAATTGTCTAGCAGGTTTGACATTTTTTTGTACTACGTTGTCTTGTCATATGCATCATATCTAACTTTTTTAGGTAAAAGATACTCAATTATAATCAATAAGTGCTTCTATAGTATTAAACATTATCACCTGGTTCTTGTTGAATTTGAATTTATTTTTTATTTTTAAAAATCATACTCTAAGAGTTTATATTTTTTTTTACGTACATATGATCAATGATGGCTAATATCCTAATAATGATCAGAGATTGACATTAGACTATGAAGAGGCAAGTGCATAAATCTTGTATTGACACAAGGTATGTGTTAACTGAGGCTCTGTTTAATAGAGTATTATTGCATAACAAACCTGTCAATGCTACGGGAAGTGCAATCTGTAAGAGAAAAGGAAGGGAATTCCGCAGTCACTTCGTGCATTTGCTCGTGTTCTGTGTGCACCACTACTCAAGGTGTATTATAGTCGATTATTAAATTTTTAGGTTCTTCATATCCTATAAAATTGAAAATCCTGTCAGTCTTCCAAACATTACATGATCAAGTGTTTGAAATGCAGAATAAGTGACCTCGCTGTGGAGCCAGTCAACATGATGGGCGCTGGCTCGACTTCCTTTGGTGACAAGAGTTTAGAGATACAAGCACATGAAATCTTGCACTTGCGAATCGATGTAGTTGATTGAGAAATATTGTGTATCACTTCAGTAAGACTTCAATGACTGGCTATCTTTAAGTCTCTAACTTACCATAAACTAAGGTAGGAAGCCTCGTGTAATGTGAGCCCTGATCAGCATCATTTTCGGCTGACATTCTTGCAGAGCAGCATTTCTTGTTATCTTTCAATATTCATTACTATCATAAAACATTTGTAGATTCAGAAATAGCCTGTTATTGCAAAGAATTCATAGCTTATTTCGTATAATTATTTAAAGCAGAATATTAAGCTCATACCAATTACCAATGTTAATGATAATGTTTGATTGCCGTTTGCCCCCGACTATTTTTAGGGGTGTATATTGTATGTAACAACTTATGAAGGAAATACATTTTTTGAAATGTAATCCATTTACCATAGAACATTGACAATGACTTCTCTCTCCAAACTACATGTAAATTCTTGACATGAATGGCTTTAAAACAATAAAGGATATTTGCTATATGATTATTTTTCAAAATCTCATCGCCTTTGTTGTCCTTGTCAATATGATATTTTTATTCTGACAGTCGCTAATTACTAGAAGTCACCAGTCAAAAGTTTGCTATTAGAGAGGAAAATGGCTCTGGATCTCCTAACTGGAGAATGCGTGTCCTAAGATCGCTTCTCATGGCTAAGAATTATTGCCAATCGTATCAAGAGCTGGAAAAACCTTTCTGAAATTTTGACAACAGCTGCCACAATGATGAGTAACGATCTAAATGACAGAAAACATCCTTAAAGTCCTAAAGCAATGTCAACTTCCTGTTCTATGTAGAAATTGTGGATCGATGGGGGAAGATCGTAGAATTTCAGAAATGAACCGTACTTCCCCACCATTTTGAGGGCCCATGAGTTGTCTGCAAAGAACCAGAGTATCTGGCCTGTGCTTGTACAGTCAGTTTTGTGCATGACTAATATGTTTAATTGTTGATGTATCAAAAATATCCGTTAAGTAATATTACTCTCCTTGACTGTTTAAATTTATTAAGTAATAATTGATGCTGCAGCCTGTCATACTGGAAATTTCAAGGGAGCTTTGTACGACATACATTGTAATATTTTTCATAATACTTCATAGCTCCAATGTATTGGTAATCGGGTAAGATCCTTTTGAGTTTTGCTCAACTCTAAAATGTAGAATTGTATCTAAGCCATATGTTTTGCGAACAATAATGATAATTTTGAACCGAGAATATCTCATCCATTTATATTCATGTTTGAGAACAAGTGTAATGTAATGGAAATGCCCACTGACCACCATGAATGAAGCAAATGTCAGAGCAATGGTGCAGGATGACAATGCCACAGAGTTTTCAGTGAGGGGCGACGCGACTATGAAACGCTACTAATCGTTTTCAGTCCACATTTCAACCTGATGGTTATTTCAGATCGAATCCAAACGTATCAAAATGACAAGCTAGATGTTCATTATTAGTAAGCAAAATGTGTGCCAAATATATCACTTGTATTGGCCAGCAAGTTGGATCAAGAGCATAAATTGCATAAAGCCAAGATACACAGCTTTGTATGAGAAGTTAATTTTAAAATTACATTGAACTATTGAACTACAAGCAGTAAATACATATGGATGCAATTAACAGCAAACATACAAATGTAAATGCCTATGAATCATCTATGTTCAGCCTACCAACCCCTCTCTCTTCCTCCAATTCTCCGGGCCAGGCTCAATATCCTTTTTCACTGCACCAATATGTACATTAAACCACCATTAAATGTTAAGATGTTAAGCATAAAAAGATAATAAATATGCAGCGGAAAAAATCAGGATACACCATCGTCGCTATGTTTACAAAGATGTAATGCAGACCTGGCATTACTGAATTGTCTACCAGATCTCTATTACCTAAGCATTATGTTTAGTCATGTCCATCAAAAGACCCTCGTATTCACTATACATGTCCATTACACTGAACAAATGGAATGACCAGAAATGAAATATTACCCATAGTGCACCAACACATGAAGTAGGCTCACCACCTCGCATCAAGGTGTTCATCTTAGAGTTCAAAGCTAATCCAAAAGCAAAAAAGCAAACGATATGGATAGGAAAAAAATTCTGCTATCATGATTTCCAAGGCACTTTGTAGAGAAGAAAATCAAGCATGCTGATGGGTATCATGGTTTGTTAATTAGAACTTAAAAGTTACATCATTTAATTCATGCTAAGAGATTGTTTAATTCAAATCTGAAGAAAACAAGAAAGAAATCCAAACCATCCCACACCTTTCCATCTCATCCGTCATCAATTACTCCTGCCTATAAACTGGTGTGTTCCTCCATTCTACTCGCAGAAAAATTGTTTTTTTATCTCTTAGAGATGGAAAGAATGAAAGTTAAACAGCGACTTAAACCAACTACCAGTGACTGGCAGACACAAACAAACAAACGATCTTCATGTATTAACAAGCAAGCTAATCAACCATGAAATAAACCACCCTCTCCAGGATGTATAAAAAAAATATCCTCCATAAAAAAATCATAAATTGAATAGATGAAGCTTTTTGAAGCCAATATACACGAAGCTTAAACTATTCATGCAAACTCAGACACAGTACACACTTAATATAACATTCAGCAAAAAGCAGGTGACAAATGACAACTTTGCATGTAGTGACTACATTGGTGGAAATTGAATAAATAATTAATTAATGCAGCAGGTCAGCAGTCATTCAAGAAATCTTGATACTTACTGAGAGTAACCCGTCTGGCATGTATAGCCAACATACCGTCTTCAAACATACGAACAATGAAAGTCTCTGCAGCCTACAGCTAACAGATTATCAGAATAAGCAAAATATTTTGGCATAGGTATATCTAAGATTAAAAGTCAATAAAAAGGCTCACGATTGTCAAAATTAAAAATTCCAGTATTTTGAGGAAACGTACATGCATGACYACACCAGCATGACCAATGTAAAAAAATTGTAAGGTGAGGGTCTTAGAGCCTAAATGTGTGTGTGAGACGTGTGCTTCATTTAAGTGAGTTACACTACATAATGATTTAACATTTTTTTCACACATATGCTAAATTAACTCATTAAAATAAGCCAATCAACCACATAATAAATCAACAAAAGTTCTAACTAAAAAAAAACATACATATCATGATTCTATAAAGAAGATATGTATCCTTCGTTTTCTCTCTCTTTTTTAATTTCTTCTCCTTTCTTTCTTTTTCTAGAATCTATCTTCTCTTCCTTTCTACAGCTAGCTCCACAGATCATCTGTTATTCTGTCTTTCTTCCTTTTTAGTTGGGCAAGGCCCACAATCTTATGTTAAGGTATTTTTGGTTTGTGCAGCCCTTTTTAAACAGAAATAAAATACATAGCATCACACAAACTAAATATCAATGAAGTTTAAAAAAGGGCGCCTTAGAGCCTGATGCACTTCATGTTCTTTAAGCGCGACTTAATCGACTTAAGTCGGATCTCTGGCACTTCAGGCTAATAGGCATACTCCTGTGGGCAGGCAAGCTATTTCAAACAGGTCACAATAAGCATAGAGCAAGACACATGATTGGAAAAAAAAGGCAAAATTGATAGTTCAAACTCGTTTGAAGCCAATTGGTATCAGCTGCCGAAACGACTATTCAGGTGCGGATAATCTGGGGTGATCCTTTTCATCCTAATGAATGAGCTTGTGAGTATAGAATAAAACATCATAATTTCTATTGTAATACTTGATCAAGAAATGGAGACTGTTGCCAAAGAGTTATTAATTAAAAAAGGAGGAAGTATTATCAGAAAAACGATAAAACGAGGAAGAGTAAAAGTGTTACATGTGATGAAGCCTAAACAACATTTCAACTTATCATTTGGAACTTGGATGCTTTAATAGTTGCATACTGCCTAAATTGCGGAATAATGAAGATATTTTAACATGACTTTATATTTAGCTAATTTGTCATCACACATATAGGCACACAATTCAAAGATATAAATTAGCATGAAAGTCGACATAAAGCTGTGTGATGAAAGATCAAGCTATCTTCGGACTTTAGAAAATTACAAAAATACATACATCTTGTTACGCATAAGTACATTGTAGGAACTAAAGCACATTGATATAATTGTAATGGCACAAGGTTGATAATACGAAAAGAGGATAGGTATATGTAATCTATAAATTATATATAAAAACAAGTGAAAAAGATAAAATTACGATTTTCAAGTGCTTGTTACATCAAAAGTTAATTTTTGTAAAAAATCTACATATGCCTACAAATGAAACATAAATTTTTAATACATTCCATCTGCATCTTTTTAGTGCTCCTCATTGGAGATGATAAGATAGAATTTTTAAAAAAGGATTGGC
>SNQN01014251.1:0-11062 GCA_008642245.1 Bassia scoparia | reverse complement strand
ATGAGAGACATAGAAGAAAAGAATTGTGACCCCAACAAACAGTACGGGAGGAGGAAGTAAAAGTGGGATTTATAAAAATAATATATCATAATATATCTTTATGATATATTATATATATATATATCATATATATATATATATAATATATAATAATATATATATATATATACAGGTATAAAAAAGCCCAGGCCCCGGCCCGAAATTTCTAGGCTTTTTTGGTTCACGACTTTCCTGGCCCGACCCCGAAAATTCTTTTTCTTTTTCTGTGTCCGAGGCTTCGGCGATTCAAATTTTAGCACTTGTTCTGTTAATTAAACATTTTGGGGGAGCTTGCCAGCCTACGGACCACCTCGAAAAAAAAAGAAACAAAAATAAGTCAAAGAACATCACACGCCCGATCAGCTATGCTCCAAATTTTATCTTCTACCCCACCGCCCTCCTGCCTACTTGATAATCATCTACCCCTTGTCTCCCCTTGTCAAACATCCTCATATGTCAGTTAACTTCCATGTATTACACTATCTCACCAAATCCCATTAATTTAGAAAAACTTCTTGATTCAATGTATCAACATCTAGAGACACTTTGACTCATGTCCTTTCCAAAATTGTTCACATGTTTCCACCACCAGCTACTCGTATTCATTAATGAAGGATACTTTGGCCTGCAAAATTATTCTCCCTGTATAACATCCATAAGGCCCAACTCAGTCCACTTCTGGATGGGAACTTGATCAAAACAAATGTACCATTAATCTTTTTAAACTCCTTTCGAAAAATATTATTACACCTGCAACCTCCTAACTTCTTTTACAATGCACAGGTGCAAGCTTCTCGTATAAAACAAACCTTGCCAAGCGCCTTCATATCAATCGAGAAGAACAAAATCCTTCACATACCTAAACACCTTCTGACATAACACCCTTCTTGAGTAGATAATCAAATCCCGTCCTTTCTACTAGTAATTATAACAAAATTAATGCCCTACAACATAATGATTGCAAAAGCATCAAAACATTCAACTTGAGTATCCTGTATCCCCTGCACCCACGCATAACATTGCTTTATATTGCCCATCATACCCTATGAAACAATAAGTTTACATCCGCCTCGTAAGCTAGCAACAGCTTTTTAGCAGATTGATTCTATAAAATGAAGCAGTTTTATAGCCATATAGTCAAGAAATCATAGTTGGCCTTGCAATATAATGAATAACGAACACACGCTTTTACTCTAAATCATTATGGTACCCGAGGGTCGCATCGCGCACCACCGAATCCCGCCTACCAAACCGTCCTACATATGTCGTAGTCGATCAAATACATCATCTACTGTCCATTATCACTTCATCCTAGACATCATTAGAATTTAACCAATGCCAATATCACTCATCATCAAACCTGACCTAAAAGCACCCTATACATAATCGATAACCAGAAAGAATGGGTAAAAAATAGGTTACCAAAAGAATGCAGAATTTAGTGAAAAAACAATAGGAAGGATAAGCTTCTCTCTCTCTTAATGTTTTCTCCTCTAGATTATACAAAGAACGAAAAAGTATCCCAAACCCTCATTCCATAAATCGACATTAATAGATGAATGATTGCTATAATGAGAATTGATCATTGAAATATATGAAAGGAATATATCGATGATATGATGAATGAAAAGATTAATAAAATAGATAATGACTAAATAGAGAATGACATTAGATTAAAGATTAATAAATTAATAATGATATAATATAAGACTGATATGAAATTTATATATTAATGGATTAACTTCATGATATGGAATATATGAATGAGATGAATATATAATGATATATATAATAGAATGAATGGGATAGATAATGAATAATAGTATAATCGTGCACTATGTACTTATAAAAATATATTTATAGATAGTGTCTTATAGTTATATTAATTTATAAATAAATATTCCACTCCCCATGTAAAAAAGTAAAATTAACACACCATATCGCCAACTCTCTCAATTTCCCAACGCATGCAATTACCTCATCCCTTAAAGTGTCCCCTAGTAAAGATTATTGAAAAAGCATTATTATCTTTCTTTATCTGTTGTTATTCTATCTTCACCAAATCTGATTTTTTTATCATTCTCTTTACGACATTCCTTCTCAATTTTATAGTTTTATTGATCGGTAGATATAGTTAATACTATCCATAAACTATTTTGAATTTCCTAACTGTTCCCATACTTCTCTTGTTACCACCTAGACTTCATTCAGTTCTTGTAATATATATCTGTCCCTTACGCGGACCCCCGATCCGCTTGACGCACTTTTCCGCGAATGCCCCCACGCCGGTTGATCCAACTAAGAACTATGTTACCCTATCATAGTAATTTTCTGCTACACATTTTATTCTGACAAATAAAGTATAAAACACGTGTTGTCACTCTAATAGCATAATCACACCTCAACCATCAATATTACCTATGCTGCTTAGACTAAATATGGTGCCCTTTCGCATTCTTTCTATACTATTATCAATTAAGCCATTACTAAATAGCTTAAACTCAGATACCCTCACATTATGCTTTGTGCGACTTCTTTATGCTCTTGTAGGGCAATACTTTACTCCTATTTAACCAAAGTTATAGAGAGATTCTTTCTACTCAACAGGTCTTATGTCGGCTTGTGCCAAAATTGTAAATCTTGCTCTCTTCTGATATCAAAGCTCGTTCCCCAGATGAGCTTTCTCCGTTTTTCAAGCTGTCTCTGTCATTCAGGATCATCACTTTTATAACTTCTCAATTACTTTCTTAAAACATATTAGAATCTTCCATTGTCCTCCCCATCCATCAGTACTCATTCGCCCCATCTTTGGACATCTATACAACGATTAGGCAAAATTGCGCACATCCCCCTGAATTAACTTCCGCTTCTATCTCAATAGTACCGTCACTTTTTTTACTAAAATATATGACAACATCATTTGCAATCAAATTAACACACCCCAACTTGTTCAAATCTCGACTAATCAGAAGATTGTATTCAAGTAATTGTCTGTTAAATCATGAATCCTACCTATACTCCTACCCTTATTCATGTATCTGCTTCTTCTATTCTTCATCCGACTGCATCGAGTTTCTATCCCTCGACAACAAGTCTAACAAGACCTATCCCCCTTACCTACATTTCTCCCCTACCTAAGCGCGATTACGCCCCTGCATCACAAAATTGATTAATGCACTGCCTACAAGCTTAAAACAATTTTTACTAACAGACACTTACACAAGCACCCTTAAATAAGTTTAATTGACAAATTTTAACTTATTTTCTAAACATTTTAATTTCATTCTATATTTTCAGCTTTCTCAAACAGTTTTCGAATTCGACAATCTTAAATTAATTTTACCGATAATTAATAAATTATGAAACTTCAATGATGAATTTAGAACATATATACTCATACCTATTTCATTTCCTAATTTTGTTGAAATTATCATTCAAGCAAAATTGAACCCTCGCGAAATCTTATTCGCTTTCACCGCACGACTCGGCCCACACCGTTCCCAATAATCTACTCATAGATTTAGTGTTAAATTCTATACAAGAACAATCAAACTTATTTATTTTAATAATTATACCACTTCTAAATAGCCAAGGAAATAAATCATAATATCTCATCAATAATTACAATATTTACTGATTTTATCTCTTTTTCATACATCTGATATCGCATTACACAAAATCCCCAAATCGCAAACTTAATATTCACGTGATCTATGCGTTCAGACCATCTCATTTTGGCTCACAATCCAATCCCATATCCAACCCTCACTAGACAAAGCATAAGAGAATCCACACGGAAGTCAACCGCCCTAAGACAAACCCCAGCCTGATTTGCCACCCCTCCCGCCACTCCCGTCGCCTCCGCCCCTCCGCTATCAACGCTCGCAGCGCGAGACAACTTCTCAGACACTAAAACCGCAAGAGGCACATCACCTAAACCCTATACAGCGCCAAGGTTCAGCGTCTGCCCATAGAGCAGCCGCGCGGACCTCCCGGCATCTAAGCAACTGGCTTAATGAGACATATTCCAGCAATTTACGCGTTCGACTCAGAAGTTTCCCTGTTCTTTCAACTCCCAGATCCAGACCGCCCCACTCCATGGGCCGTCCCGCGAGATTGTCGCCCGCCTACCCCCCGCACCGGACCTGGCCAGAGAAAAGAGGGCACCGAGCACACTAGTCGTACCACACCCCATATGTACGCCCGCGCGGTGCTCCCGCATTACCATGTTTGGCAAGCTTGCCATGGCCCGTAAACAGTTCCTTTCTCCCTGTTAATCTTTAACAACACAATAGCCTGAAACAAGCGCATGCTCAACCTCCAAAATGACCAGCCTCTGCACCACAACGATATTATTATCCTATACCACATGAAAACCACCCAAATTACTCCAATACTTGAATTGATACTCAAGAACTACGTATCAACTATCTGAGCACGTCGAACGAACACAAAATAAGCACCGCCAAGCATAGCAAATGATACTTTTAAACAAAGTTTATTAACTTAAAATTAATTTAGTACAAACCACAATTTGTGTGATAGTGCAAAACAAAGAGTCCACATATATTACATAGTATTCGAATATGATACATAAAATTTAATTCTAAAAGAAGTTAACTAAATATGGTTAGTCGCTACCTAATGTGAGCCAAATTTTCCCTTCTCGTCATGAATGATATCACTTTCATCTCGCTCTCCTTAGAAATAGGCTCTAAAAAATAACGGAAGCTGTCCTTGCCTATGTAGAGGCACAAAACCGTTGTAGGTGGAAATGTGATTGTCCCCAGTCTCTATCGTAGGAAGAAAAGGTCAGAGATTCAGATTAGAAAGAGTGGGGTGTGCAAAGTCGGTGGAAAGATGGATCTCGGTCTCTACCTGTGAACTACTCGTACGTGGATCTGGATACTTGTTGAACTAATTTTTGGGACGTAACCTCTAAACACAAGGTAAAAATCAACCTCTAGGTGCTTATAAACGACCGCGGATTTAAATGATAATCTCAGCATCTCGCCATCCTGAGCACGCTAGAATGTGGTTAAACTCCTCTCTGTTGAGTATAATCCACTAATCAAAAATGCTCCCGATGAGCCCAACTTGCGGAGTGGAGAAAGGTAGGAGGATACATGCAAGATAACCGGCGGCCATTCATTAAAAATAAGATAATGCACTACCGAATGACTGAGACCCGAAGGTATGTTGTCAAGTATCAGTTGCGCATATGGAAAGCAGGCACCTAATTTCTACGAGTAGTTAGGGCCTTGTCAGACGCAATTCATATAAGCACGTCTCGAGAACTCTCGTGTGCATCTTCAAGCCATATCAAACTAAGCCTTTTAGCCCTTTGTTCATTATAGCATTGATATCATTGCTCAATCTAGCCAGATTGCTGTTACAAAATAGTAAAATTTAACTTTAAAAATATCATCTAAATTAGTAATCATTACTTCAGACATAAATTCTACAGGATGATCAGTTGTGCTGCGCCTATCGGTTTTGAAGAGTGCGGCTTGATCGGACGCTGAAGTGAGAGACGGATCATCATATCTCATATCTTCCAAACCATCCTATATACTGTGAGTTCGAACAAGCACCACGGCTTCCATCATAGATTCTTAGCAAAGCTTGCTTATTGAGTACGGTTCAGTAAGATTATCTCCTTAGCTCCTAATCACCGAATATATATTTGATATTGCCTTTTGTTTAGTAAGTCAAGCCCTCTTATATGTGATGGTGAAGTGGAAATGATCCTTAACAGTTTGAACAACATGAGCTATTTTCAATGATGGATCTACTCTTACTAGATCTTGAATGACATTGCATAGAAACTCCGAAGTCAACAATGGATGATCAAGAGAGTTAATGYCACCAACACAATTGYTTGCATTAGGGACATTATATCWCACAAATTTGAAATTAAAATAGGGAGCACACGATCTTTAACAACATGTAAACGCCAACAACATTTGTGAGTGTCTTTTCTCTTACAGTCGATGGAATATTTCGTTGCATAACAAGAAAACTAGCCATTATCGACCGTCTAAAACAAACCAAAAATGGTCAGTAAAAACGCTGGAATAGACGGTCCATATTTGTATGGTCGATAATTAAAGGTTTTTCGACCGTTAGACGGTCGAAAATATTTTACCGACCTTCCTTGCCGACCGTGTTCAATAGCAGACGTTGATTTGCGTCCGTCTAAAACGGACGACAATTATCGACCACTGGATAGTCGGTGATCTCTTACTTACCGACTGTTAGACGGTCGAAATTTTTTTTTTAAAAAATGGCGCCATTGCTGGCGGTCGGTAAATCATTTTTTGCATCTAACTTCTACACTTTCTACCCATTACATGGTTTTAAAGCTTGAACATGTGTAAAATAATTCACTTAATCATTCTTCCCCTTAATGTGCTAGTAGTGCAGATCCTTCAGTCGATGCCCAACTTTGATGTCAAATTGCCGCCTAACCTGCGTCGCGAGCTCCARCCTCCATTTGTAGCTATCCTACATAAACATAATGTTGCACACATAAAACATATAGCTTAGTATACTTAATTTTAGTCACCATTTAACTACATAAAACAAATCAAGTAAGCTATTGAACATAAACATGAAGAAGCTCACCTTGAATAATTTTAACCAATGATCTTTAGTGTCGACGTCGACCTTCGAGTAGCATTTCCATGGATAGTGAAAGTAGGCGTGGAACACTGCTGTTATGTCTCGAGTAATGGTACTGTTGTTGAACCTTGCAAACAATAATTCAAAGTAACAACTTTAGCAAAACATATAAATGTAAAAAACAATTAACAAATACCGTCAAAATGTTTCTAACTTACCATATTCCAGTAGGGTCCAACTCCGTCCTCCCATCTTACTGCTCTTCCCCATTAGAAGGTCCATGATCCTGCTCCTCCTGCTCCTCCTCCTTCTCCCGCTCCTCGTTAGGGGGATTACGGGCCTGTTTACTTGAACTGAACAAAACTGAACTGAACTGAACTGAATATTTTAAAACTAAACTGAACTGAACTGAACGGAACTGAACTGAATAAATAGGAAGATTTAAGTTTTGGATTAGTGATTTTTAAATATTGATTAGCAATATATTGAAGTTAATTTAATCTGGGTAATTAATTCATTTATTTAATGATTAGATAAACTAGTAGATTAATATTTAGTTGAATATTATTATTTAGTCGAACATTATTATTTAGTCGATTAATATTATATTTAGTTCGATATTAAAACGACATTAGATGTATATTTTAAAGGCCTTTTTATTTTTGCATCAAAAAACGACCTTATTCTATTTATTATTATTATATTATTCATATTATGTTAAATTTATTACATCGTCATAATATTAATTCATATCCAATTTATTATATTTTTATTTATTAGTTGTTGTCATCATAAATATTATATACTTTTTCTCATAAATTTATTATTATAAATCACACAGTATATCGATAACATGTTATATTTACATATAATAATTATATATATAGAATAAAATAATCATCATTATTTTTTATTGTTATTATGAGTAATTATCATCTAATTGATAAATTGTAGTATTGTATCATTATCAATATATTACTAAAATACAAAAGAGTAATTAACATATTAAGAAAATTCCAAAACTCAACTCACTGACTGAACTAACAAAACTGAATTTTTTGAACTGAACTGAACTGAACTGAACAAACTGAAATTAAGTTTAAGTAAACAGGCCCTACGTTGATTCTTAGACATCTACACGTTCATTGAAATTTGACTTTTACCAATTGCCAGGCGGTCGGTAAATATTTTTTCCCTAGTTTTTTTAATAATTGATTTAATTCCTTTAAAATTGCGCAATTACGAAATAATTTAAAACATACAACTTAAATACTCATGTGTGCAATGATCATAGACCTGTAGCATTAAATCAAAACACAATTGTGGCTAACAAAATGTGTTTAGTCGTTTGTGCTAACACATCAACAGCAAAGTGTTTTTTATATACTACAATACAATCCTAAGTCCTAACACAACACTAAGGCCTATTGTGGCACAGGGTGTCGATCCGCCACCGGTCCGAGGTCACGAGGGTCGTCGTCCTACAAGTGAAAGGGAAAGGAGGAGATGCTACTACACTGGGTGGCTGAAGATCTGGTTGTAGAGGTCCAATGTGGCGTGCATATGAGAAATGTACTCATCTTGAGCGTGTAAAGTCTCCATACGCTCTCATCCATCGTAAGCTGCTCCTGCTCAATCTTCAGACGCTCCCTCTCTCTACCTCTGTCCTGCTCGCTCAAATTAATCCAGTCGTCGAGAAAGCTGAAAATACAGAAGACTTCAACTGGTAGAAGAAGTGCTTGATCCCTACTCGACCTCTCGTAGTAAAGATCTGCGCCGGTCACCCCAACCAGGACACTTTTCCCTTCTTCCTCCCTCGTCAATCTCGAAGAAAACTTGTTAGAGTTAACTTGTGGATCCTTTCTTCTGACTTTCAGCAAGATTTTTCGTATGTTTCCTTAATAAATATGTTAGCATAAACATAAGGAAGAACAATAGGAACTAACATAGAAAGTTTTAGGCAATGTTTTAAAGCATAAACATTTAAATAATTCACTTAAGCTTCCTAGACTTGTTCCACTACTTTGACAACTACGAGTCAAAAATAAGGTGTCAAAATGACCATTTTAAGCCATTTCGTGCCTAAGTTCTACACTTTCTACCCCATTACATGGTTTTAAAGCTTAAACATGCCCTAAAATAATTCACTTAGGCTTCCTAAAAATTGGTCCACTAGTTTAGAACGACAAAGGTAGTTTAAAAGTGTCAAATGCCCATTTTAGGCCATTTTCCGCTAACTTCTACACTTCTACCCATTACATGATTTTAAAAGCAATATACATGTTAAAATATTCACTTAAGCTTCCTAAGTTTTGGTTCCACTAGTTTAGACACTACAAAGTCAAAACAACGGTGTCAAATGGTCATTTTAGGCCATTTTCGCGCCAACTTCTAAACTTTCAACCCATTACATGATTTTAAAGCTTGAACATGGTATAAATAATTCACTTAAATTTCCTAAGACTTGGTTTCCATAGTTGACAACTACAAGTCAAAATAAGGTGTCAAATGGCCATTTTAGACCATTTTTGCGTAACTTCTACTCTTTCTACCCATTACATGGTTTTTTAAGCTTGAACATGCTTAATATTCACTTAAGCCTCTTGACTTGGTTTACTAGTTTAGACACTACAAAGTCAAAATAAGGTGTCAAATGGCCATTTTAGGCCATTTTTACGCCTAACTTCTACACTTTTCTACCTATTACATGGTTTTAAAGCTTGAATATGTGTAAAATAATTCACTTAAGCATTCTTCCCCTTAATGTGTTGGTAGTGTAGATTCTTCAGTCGATGCCCAGCTTTGATGTCCAATTGCTRCCTAACCTGCGTCACGAGCTCCGGCCTCCATTTGTAGGTATCCTACATAAACATAATGTTGCACAAATAAAACATATAGCTTATTATACTTAATTTTAGTCACCATTTAACTACATAAAACAAATCAAGTAAGCTATTGAACAGAAACATGAAGAAGCCCACCTTGAATAATTTTAACAAATGATCTTTAGTATCGACGTCGACCTTCGAGTAGCACGTCCATTGATAGTGAAAGTAGGCATGGAACACCGCTGTTATGTCTCGAGTAATTGTACTGTATTGAACCTTGCAAACAACAATTCAAAGTAACAACTATAGCAAAACATATAGATGTAAAAAATAATTAACAAACACCGTCAAAATGTTGCTAACTTACCATATTCCAGTAGGGTCCAACTCCATCCTCTCATCTTGCTGCTCTTCCCCATTAGGAGGTCCRTTAGCCTGCTCCTCCTCATGCTCCTGCTCGCGCTCCCCGTTAGGGGGATTACGCTATCCTTAGACATCTGCACGTTATAATTAGTAACAAATATARAATAATATATGAAAATCTAAATACAATCTAAGACAAATTAACAAWGATGGAAACGAAAAATACTTAAATATTCAAATAGAATGTTACAACGTTAAAAATAAAACGTAGAAGTGTTGCAATAGTTAGAAAAGTTTTACAATCAATATCAACTAAACACATCGACAGGTAAAACAAACTAATTGATGTCAAACAAATCTTCCACATCATCTTCATAGTCGGTGATATAATCTCTCTCATAGATGTTATCATCATCACTGTTGTCACTGTTATCCTCGTCACTATCACCTTCTTCTGCATCAACCTCTTCCTCATCTTCATCATTCCCTTCACCATCATAATCAGGAATCTCATTCGGAGCATAAAGAAYCGGAGGAACATCTATATCTTCTTGCAAAATTTCCAAATCAACCGAGGCATCAACTTTCGATYTTGCCTTTGTTTTAAAAACATCCCACCATTGCACTAAGTCCCACGTAAGGCTAGGATATGGTGCATAGTACACTTGACTTACTTGATATGACAAAACGAAAGGATCATACTTTGGTTATCTCTTGGTATGATTAACTTAAACAAGTTTGTATTGCTCGTGAATGTTCATACCCTTGACAGAGTCCATCCAATTACACTTAAACTAAATTGTTTTGTAAACCGTCTCATTCCCATGGTAAACCAATTCTAAGACTTCCTCCAAGATGACAAAGTAGTCAACATCATCATGACTTTTTACACATACTCCATAGTTCATGGTTCCCTTGTTCTTGCCATAGTCATGAGTGTGGAAGTTGTATCCATTGACAAAGAACTGGTTCCAACTTTTAACTTATCTTGAGGGCCTCATAGCAAGARCACGTCTAACATCATCAGTTATCATTCTCTGCACCACATTTGACTTAAACCATGTAGGGAACTTAGCGTGACACTTACTCCAATTAACATCTTTGGCTATGTGAGGTTTTGATCGAAGAATGTGCTCCTCAAATTACCTTCGATAAGCAATGAAATATAGGTTAGTGGAAAAACCATTTGAAATGTGAGTCAGTAAAAC
>SNQN01014250.1:0-11062 GCA_008642245.1 Bassia scoparia | reverse complement strand
TTAGCATACATGTCACTTTCTTTCAAGTGACCAAGAACAGTTTTCTCAGCTGTTCAGACCAGCTGTATTCAGCAAACTAATGTACATGTTCTTCCAACTGTTTGTCATCACTCAAAACACTAGGGAACTCAACAGTGATAAATGAGCAAATTAAGGAACAAATTCTGAAAAAGGGAAATAAAAAGTCAGSAATGCTAACCACAGTTAACATCTAGTTAGGCAAACACTAACTTAATTTATGAAATGAATTAGCATACTAATATAATGGTACAACTTGAATTAAATTTTAAATCATGGTATAAAATGGATTCCGCAAAAGTATAGTGATACACCTTGGAATTTACATATTGAATAAGATAAGTTCAAATAAGTAATAATAAGTATAATCATTAACTTCTCATAAAATAAGTTCAAATAAATATCAATAAGTTCAGATAAGTATAACCTCAAGAATCCTCGCACCCCTATATTCCGACATCACCACGAACACCACCTCGTACAACCTCGAGAACCAATTCGAGCACAAACGAACTCAAGAACCAATTCGAAAAACGAATTCGAATTCCAAAATGAGTTCCAAATCTTATTCGAATTCCAAAAATTCTCGAACGAATTTGAATTCTACCTCGAATTTGAATTCAAATTCGAGAATCGATGCGAGAACGAATTCAAGTGTGRCACTAAGAAAATTGAAACGGAGGAAGTACACTAAGAAAATTTTCCTATATGAAAAGTTTTTCGCACAAAATAAACAAAGCGTAATTGTAAAACTAATACTTCCTCCATTTCTTAAAAATTGTCTCAGTTTCTTTTTAGAGAAATTTCACAATAATTACCTCACTTTGCTTTCTTTCTAATTTTGAAATGGGGACCACTATTGAAATACTCATTTTTCTCTCTTTTATGTAGGGAGTACAATTAAAATACTCATTTTTCTACACCTACTTTATTAAAATATTCATCAATACACCTAGTTCAATCACTTAACCTCTCTTTTTTTGGTCCCACCAACACACCTCATACTCACCAAATTTTGCCTCGATTTCCGAAAAAACCCAAAGTGAGGCGATTTTTGAGAAATGAAGGAAGTTAAAAAGAAAAGGTTAAATATAGCCTAAGGGTTATGAATAAGAAGTTAAAAATGACAATCTTTGATAAAAAAAAAAATCAAACTTTAATTACATCAATTTACCTATAATCTATATATATATTTATAACTTGGTTTTAACTTTAAATGCTGACACTTGTCATCTTTTAATTTGTCAAAATAAAAAACATAAAAAAGGTTTAAAAAATTGTTTAATTAAAATCTCTTCTTTTCATGCAAAAATCTGTGGTATTTTTTAAAAAAATATTGTTTAAATGGAACAAAAAAGTCAATAACCAACAATTACAATTTTTCGTTAAACATATATATTGTAAACAACATAAAACAGTTACCTTCCATTCACAACAATTCTTCCCGATCTTCTCTTGCTTCATGTCTTCTACGTTTGTATCAAAAATTGGAAATTGTATAATTGCATGTTCATTCGTACGTTCTACGTTTTATCGAATGAAAGATTGTGGTAAGCACTGTTGTTTTAGTTATTTCAAATTGCAAATTCAATGTCAACTATTTCTCAAAATTTTATTGCACATAAAGTAAAAATTGAAGTCTTTCAATTTCTTAAGTGTATATAAAAATCAAATGAAGGAATAAAAATTTAATTTTAGAACAAATTTTGTGTTACAATAAAAGGATCGAATTTGTTTTTTAATTATTTATTATAAATTATTTGTAAAAATAATCCCGTTCTTCAAAAAATGTCATCGTATTCGTAATAGATTTACGGTTACACTTCTTATATTGTAAATATATCATGTATTTTAAATTATTATTATATTATTATTATTATTTTATTAGATTGATATAAATGGTTAAACTTCTTTATGCATTTGCGTTATTTCTTAATTTAAAAAAAATGATTTATTCTTCTTTGATGCAAAAAAAATGTTTTCCTTTTTAGACTTTTTTTCAATTTAAATTAATCTTTAAATATTGCTTAAAATGATGTATACTTTAATAAAGGGAATTGTACAATTTTTTTCCGATTTTCACATTAGTTTTTTTGGGTTAAAATTTATAAATTTTCGGAAAAATATTCGATTGAATGAACATTGTTGAATCCCTAGCACAGTTAACGTCTTTCACACAAAAAAACAAAATTCAGATTATATTTTTCAGCCTACATTTGGGTGGTTGTTAGTTGTTAGTATATTCATTTTTATTTAAAATCAGGTTGAGTAATTAATAGATTAAAAAACAAAAACGTATGTAGACACATGAAGTGTCTCCCAAAATGAGTAATCCGTCAAAAATACCGGTCTCGCTTTGTTTCGAATCAGAAAAGATGCTTTGAATTCACAAAAGTGGAAAAGCACGGTCTATATCTCGGACGGAAATATTGAGCAAAGGTCAAAGGCAAGGCAAAAAATATTTTCTTTCGGTTTTCTCAAGGTTCAAAAGGTTTTCAAAGGCGATTTCATGCTTTTTGATTTTCATCATGTCCGTCACATTTTTCTAATCCGCAGTATTTTTAATTATTTTTCTGATTTTTTATGATTTTCTATGAATTTCAATGTTAATACGCAGAATACGCAGATTAAAATATAATAATAATAAAAAAGATAATATAAAATATACCGTGAAATGACGGAGACCTCTAGAACATTCTAGACCGTTGCTTGGAGAGCAAGGGTGTCTAGGGTGCGTCGATAAGGGAAATCATGAAAAATCGGAGGAATCAAACATATTTCGAGGTTTTGGAAATATGTACGAAAATCATTGAGCGTATAACGCAAATGATGAGCGTATATAGCGCTCAACACGTAAAAAAAAGTCGTATATACGCTCAACCAGAAGCGATAATACTCAATCTCCTACATACGAAATTGCCAAAAGTTTATGGAAAGAAAGAAGCGTATATAGCTCAGGATGAGCGTATATACGCTCCTCATCGAGGTTATACGCTCACTCCGAGCGTATACGCAGGTTTTTTGTGCCTCGTTTTGCCTCGTGCTATAATATATACTTGCCTTGCCTCAGTCCGAGACACCTACACTTTCATACGCTCACACACAACTGCACTACCACTTCCGCATGCTCTCATCAACTTCATACTCACTTCTCTCTCTCTCCTAACACATAACAACATCATCATTCGTTTTAATTCAAAGCATCGGATTCTCTTTCGAATCAACAGCGAAAACAAGGTTGAATTCTGAGATTACTCACCAATAATCTCTCTTATTTCTTATTAATTTGACTAACTATGTTGATGGTTTTTAATGTAATTAAAACAATGTAAGAACTCACTTTAAATGTTTCTGTAAATATGTAGGGTTTTCACAATGTTTCAAAGTTTATTTGTTTTATTTCATTTCATTATTTTATCCATTGTCAATACTACTATTCTTTATTTTTGTAATAGCACTCAGGCGAAAGATCCATTGCGCTTTGCGTTTTTATCATGGACTAACAATTGGTTTTCTTTGTTTTCTATAACGATTATGGGAATGAGAATTTCCGTTTCCCAGCACGGATTCTTCTTGAATGTTTACAAACTAACTTTTGTTTTTCTTTGCAGATTTAGGGTACGATGAGTTTGCATATATTTCGAGAAGTTTATCGGACACTTCATATTTTATTGCATATTGTCATTGTTGTATAACTTGTTATAGTTGTGCTAAACAAAGACCGGAATTATGTGAATCATATTAAAATCATATTCAACTATGGACACACCTGTTTTAGGCAACCGTGTTTTTACAAATGATTAATACAAAGTGGTCACAATTTTACGGTTATGGTAGTCTTTGTGAGCATAATGTAAAACTTTTGTAGTAATCTTTAGGTTAGTTACGCTTCTAAGCGCGCTAAAAACGTAAGTTGTGTGCATCCAATAAATCGTGTTTTAATGGAATTACAAATGAGAGAGTAGAGGCCGTAACTGCGGGTGAATGTGGGTTACCAGATCTGATTCGTACATGTTCCCGAACCGCACACTGGTTATTGATTGGACGTGGCATTGTTTTGGCACCAACGTTTCGTGGTCCCGTGAATAACCTTTATAGCACGGTGGCGACTCCTCATGACAACACTACCCAACGCACTCACGTGGCGGGATTCTGGCTCAAGCACGCAAAGCACCTCGATGTAGTAAGCCGCGCCCCCGCTATTAACGTGAGGGGCGCACGTCCTACAATTTGGCGACTACCGGGGATAACCGTTAGTGAACGTGGACAAACTTGAAAAGTCTCGTAATCCATCCATCAAGTTTTATGGATTTTGCATTTTTGCATGTGATTTTCGATAAGGTCGCGCCTTAGGCTCCTTGTCTCACATAGCATGTTCTATGCTCGGACTACATAAGGGGGATATACTTGGTTGCATAGTGGTTAATATTGATGCATGGCTAGGAGTCCTATCCGCCATTGCCGTGTGAGGTGTCTGATGCTGGTGTGCTATAAGGAGTATCTTGGCCATAAATCGTATGTGCAAGTGGTGAAACTGGACAAAGCTCTGCCTTAGGCGTGGTACATCTCTGCTTAACCGACCGACATAGTTGACTTGTCATCACGTGTTTGTATATTATGTGCTGTATGGGTCCCTAGCCATTGTAACACGTTCTAGACCTTAAACACACTTGCATATAGTCACTGTCATCTTTTAGTTCAATATGCATTTTCATAGCCATAGTGATTTAGTTGACTTCTGCTTGGCTGTGACGTGTAGCGACACAGACTTTGACCCTAGTTTGACCTTGACATTAAGTCCCTCAATAGACTCTGATTTGGTCTCGACCTTGACTACTAGGGTAGGCACAGACTTTGACCTTAAGACGTTGACTTTAGACTCACATTGGTTTGACTTCAGCCAAACAAGGCTCGACTCTAGGCATGACTAACACCTAGGACATGTGCATAATATATCCCTATGTGGCTTGGTGCTTTCAAAAAAAAACAAAAAAAACATAAAAAAATTCGAACAAAAAAGACAGTAACAAAGAAAATTCAAAACAAAAACGAAAGGGCATGCATACATTCTTATTGTAGAAAGATGACCATGGAATTAGAATGCATTTGCATCTGTATCATGTATTCCATAATTGACCAAGGAGTTCACTAAGGGTTTTATTCTTTTGAAACAGGGGTGAAGCGTTCAAGCTTGCTCGACCAAAGAGTTTGAGCCCTCAGCCAGTCAAAACCTAACCTCTCTAACTCTTCTTGATGAACTACAGTCCGCACAATCCAAACCTACCTTCCTTAACCTTCAATGATCCTGCAGAACCAATAGCTCTCCCTCCAATACCTTCATCATTCATTCAGCCAGACTAACAACACCTCAGCCCCATCCAAAACCTAACCTTCCTCCAACCTTACCCATGACGCCTACACTAACAGCACAAATGGTCCTCAATCAAGAAAGGCTCCAAAAGCTTGCCGAGCAGTTCAACAGCTTGAAAGGGCCTCAGATCAAGGAGTTGACTCGACACCTCCTTTGGACAAGCTGTTTGAAAAGGAATCAAAACAAGGCACGACACCCACCTTTCTACCAAGAACTAACCTCCTCTTGACCCCAATTAGAACAAACTCGCCAAAGAGATTGTCTCAGCCGAAGACGTACCCAAGTTCAAGCAAACTGATACCCTCGATTCCATATAAGGGATAAGACACAAACTGGGCTTAAAGGGATTGACCCTGGCCTTGTTTCCAACGGTCTTTCCCTTATTCCTTGGAACGATATGCCAGACAGTGGTTTTTCTACTTCTTCGAGAAAGAATTAGCTCTTGAGCGACGAAGACATCGTCCGCATCTATCGAAGATACAGGTGTTAGGACGTGGGCGCGGCCTCGAGCGTATAGGGGCGCGCCGTTTGGTACTACATCGAGGTGCTTTGCGTGGCTGAGCCCGGAATCCGCACGTGAGTGCCGTTGGGCGTAGTGTTTCGAGTGATGGGGATTCGCCAGTGGCCTAGAACGCGTTCATTCACGGACCCGAGTTAGCGTGCAACATGCCCAACGTCATCTATCCAGTTCTATACGAATGCCCCGTCACAGAGCTCGTCTCAGTGGGACATGGATACGCAATCATGATGCTTGCTTAAAACCAATTCGCCGCATGTAGGGCCCTACTGCGATCCCTCATTGTAATTCCCATTATATCACGATTTATTGGATGCACACACTTACATATTCGCCAACCTTATTCAGCGCACTAGCCTAAAATATTATATGACAAGTGTGTTACTATTCATGCACAAGGGACTACCTAACCTAGAAATGGGTGCCATTTGTATTATCATGTTAAAACGGTCCATAACAGGTTGTCCATAGTTAACTGATTAAAGTAGATTACACATAAATTCCGGTGCTTTGTTTACGCAAAACTATATCACGAAATTAATATCAACAATGACAATATGCAATTTATGAAGTGATAAGACCGTTCAAATTAATATGCAGACTCGACTTTCTACCTAAATCTGCAAAGAAAAAAAAGTTAGTTTGTAAACACATGAACAAGAATCTTTGCTGAATCGCTACATGAGAACAAAGAACAAGATTAGTCATGATAAAGCAGCGCAATGGATCTTTCCCTTGAATTGCTATACAAAAATAAAGAATTGTTAGTATTGCAAAATGGTAATAATATAGAAAATGAAAAGCAAAAACACAATGAAAACTTGGCAAAAATTGTGAAAACACACATATTTCAACATGAAAAATTTAAAAGTGAGTTTATACATGTTTTAATTAATATAAACTCATAAAAAGGTTAGTAACATTAAAGAAAGTGAGAGGATTATTTGGTGAGTATCAGTCAGAATTCAACCTTGTTTTCGCTTGTTGATTGAAAGAGATTCGATGCTTTTGATTAACGAATGTTGTGAGTGTTTAGAGTGTTTTTTAGAGAGAGAAGAGAGTAGTAAAAGTTGTGAAGTGTCGAGAATTGTGCGTGTAATGAGAGGCGTGTGTGGTGTGAAACGCGTGAGAAGTGTTGAACTCGAAGTGTGAGTCGGCCTGAGCAAGGCAAGAGTGTATTTTATAGGCAGAGGCAATTTTGAGCAAGCACAACTCTGCGTATATACGCTAGATGAGCGTATATACGCTTGGAGGAGCGTTACTCATAACGCTGACAATAAATACATCAGCGTAATATAAAACTCATAAAAACAATAAATGGAAAGCAAGACCAGAGAGATAAACCAAAAATATAAAATCTAAAACGCTGAGGAAGAAGTATATACGACTGAAAGGCAGCGGTTAATAATACACGTAAAGGACAGCGTATAAACGAATTGCACTATCACTATCAGCTTTATCACGACTCCTTTTAGCATAATATAAATTTTACCATAAAACCGAATAACATTATGATATTTCCGAAAATATTCTTCTTGCAGATAATCGTCTCGATTTTTCCTAAAAAGATTAAACGAGAAAAATATAAACTAAAAAAATGACTGCCCTCCTATTTCGCAAAGAAAAGTATAAAAAAGACGTTATAACGTAGAATTCCGCGTAATTTGTCTGCAGTATTCACACGTCAATTTTGCGTATTCGTATTAAATTGCAAAAAAAATTCATAGTAAAAATTCATTAGACAAAAACAGATAAATAAATTAAAACGATACTGGCGGATTCAGAAAAATGTGACGGACCATGACTGAGAATTCAAAGCATCGAAGATATTGTCCTAGATATGGAACCACGAATTTTTTGTGAAAAACAGCCTAGGAAATAACTTTGGGAAAAAACCGAAAGAAAATATTTTTGGTTGCTTTGACCTTGCTCATATTTCTGAGTAGACCTCGCGTATTTCAACTTTTTGTGAATTCAAGCATCTTTTCTGATCCGAAACAAACCGGAGACGCGGGGAAATTAGTTTTCATCAACAGGATTAATCATCATTGGTGGAGAACATTTTCGGTGTCCTACAGAAGGCCCACACTTTGACTGAGTTCTGAAGAGACGATAGTCCTCACGTATGACAGAGTCAAAGTATTTCGCTTTCGGAGCGGAGAGTAAACTCTCAAGACGTTCTGTCAGACATCTGAGTTACCTTTACACCGGTACCCCGTATTCTGAAAAAACAAATGTTAGTTTTACCTGTATTTTAGCACCAACGGAAGTTACTAAGGGTTTATGTTCTTTTGACAGGGTGAGTCGTCTCAAGCCCCTGTGCTCGATCCAGAGTTGAGCTTCATGCCCGCAGTCCAAATCTAACCTTCCTCTAACCTTCAGTCCTAATCCAAACCTAGCCTTCCTCAACCTTCATCATTCATATTCCATCAGCCCTACCACACACTACAACTCCAGACCAATCAAAACATTGATGGGATGGCCCGGTGCGTTGTGCTTGGTGCGGCCTGGATGGGGTGGTTTTCTCCTACGGCTGACTTAGGCTTTCGGGATGTCCTGAACGGAACCTTCTGTGTCGGGAGAAGAATTCCAAAAGACCGGAGATGTGCTGAGGAACTTCCCCTGTAAGCCGGGAAGATTCCAAGACCCGAAGATGTGTGAAGGATTTCTGTAGCGGGAGAAGATTCCAAGACCCGAAGATGTGTTTGCTTGAGGATTTACTGTAGGGCGGGGAAAACCATAAGACCCGAGAAGAATGTGTGCTGCTGGATTTTGTAGGGGGGAGAATGTAGCCCGAAAGATGCCCATATGGAATTTCTGGTGCGGGAGAACATTCCAAAACCCGAGTGGCAAGGAGCTCGTTGTGTGAGAGCCCCATTTGGACTGACGTCTGAAGAGACGAAATCTCGTAAGACGACAGTAAAGTATTTGATTTGGGACGGAGGATCAGGCGTTCTGTAACCCTGAAGTACTTTGGTACCCTCAACAAGGTTAGTTTACTGTTCAGAATGCGGTTTTAATGCATAGGAAGCGCCTGATCCTCGGCTGTTTCTCCCACGGCTGACCTGGCATTATCAGGAGAAAGTGGTGATGAATAACCTTCGGAGGCCATCGTTCCTCAGTAGCTTTTCCTAAACCGGTGACCTTATCGGCTTTTGGAGGAAAATGAAGGCAGTAGAATGCTTCCTACGAGCTGACTTCGGTTTCGGGAAGGAGTAATGCAATTCCGTCGGAAGGCCTGCGTTCTTGGAGCTCCCTACGGCTGACTTGGCTTTTCGGTGAAGATCTGTGATGTATGTGCCAATTCTACGGCCGACTTGGCTTTTCGGGAAAGTAAGTAGTTCGTCGGAAGCCGCTCGTTCCTCTTCGAGAACGTTCCCCTACGGCTGACTGGCTTTCGTGGAAAGTTGCGTGTAGCACAATCCGCGTAATAGCGATGAAATGCCGTTGTGAAGGCAACTGACATGTAAGAATGGACCTTAGCATCTGTTGAGGTGTAATGTGCAATGGAAATGTGCAATGTGCAATGTGCAATGTACAATGTAATGTGTTTGTGCAGGATTGCATATGCATGATGATGTATGTAAACCAATGGCATGATTGCTTATCGATGTTTGCGTATGCAAAGTTATTCTTAGAATCTAAATGCATGAAATGACCAGGAAGTAGACTAAATGGAAAAATGCTTTTGGATTGCGGGATGGAGCGTCTAGCCCGCCATTTAGAACGCACAAAGGCGATGCTTGTGATTGCAGTGAGCTCAACCAATCGTGGGATTTGGGTGTGTGGGAATGGTTAGGCGTTGATTGGTTGTTTAATGGGTGAGCCCCAGGATTGATGAGCTTTCGAGGTTAAAGGAATGTGTTGAGGAGCAAGGTAAGGCAAGTGAATGTTGTGGAGTCATGCGGTTTGGTTAGTTTTTGTGGTGGTAATGTGAGGGGACTGTGATTTTGATTTGCCAAAATCAGTAACTATAGAAGCATGAATCTGCATGGGAGAGGGAATGGAGGGATGGTGATTTTGCTTGGCCCAAATCATAACTTGGCTATGTTGTATGAGGAGCAGAGGAATGAGGGATCGATAAAAATTTTTTTTTTGATTTGGCCAAATCAGTAATTGAGCAGCAATGCTGCACAGCTGGACGGCAAATGGCCTGCGATGACGATCTTTGAAAAAATCCATGAATGAATGTTGTAAAGAGTGATAGCCCTAAAGATAGTTGAGGAGAGACCCTTAAGGTGCATGAAAGAATAGGCTGAGGTTCAAGAAAAGACAGGCTCAAATTTGTGACTAAGGGGTAGTGAATGATGGGAATTTGATGTGGTTGGTCTTGATGATGTAGGGTTCAAGCTCGAGTCTATGTCGGGTGCTACATCTAGGAATTTGTGCTTTCTGACTTGTAAGAGAATCAACATATGAGAACCAGAATTGGGTTCGGACCTCGAGAAAGCTTCCTACTATCCTTTTGGATCAGACGTCGTAGTTTCGCGTGGATGTTTTGGACAATGCTCGTGCGAGAGGGCTGTTTGTGGTTTGTAATGTGAGGCTGTGGTTGAGGGTTTGAAAAAGGCTTGATGATTACAGAGTGACCCACGGTGGCAGTGTGCTTTTTAGACTCTGCTTTGTTTGAATTGGGCTTGGAATTTTGGAATTTTGCAATAGATTTTGAAATTGATTTGCATCTTGTGATGATGGGCATTGAACTTTGATTTTTTGCTTTTTTAACCATTTTTATCTTTCTCTTTTTTTTTCTTTTGCACATGTCCTTTTCCTAAGCACGTTGGTCCAAAGGGTTTATGGTCGATGTGGGGATGAAAGCATGATGGCTGAATGATATGTTTTGGCTCAGGCAGGTTGGCAATGGGGGGATTTTGTTTTTGATGTGATGAAGGGAATGGGGGGGAAGAGGTTATTTTGAGTGGAGCTATGAAAGAAGGCATCTCTTGGACTGTCCATTTGAATTGTGAGGTCGATTATTAATTGATTCATTAAGTTAGAACCAAACTATATGGAATGGTAAAGAAATGAAGAAAAAAGAAACTTTATTAATCAAAGTAGAATTTTTACAATAAAGGTATTGCAGAATTTGATCCTAACCTAAGAACATAGACCGAAATGGAAAAAGAATGATTTAGTCTAGGAAAAAGGACAACTCC
>SNQN01014249.1:0-11068 GCA_008642245.1 Bassia scoparia | reverse complement strand
AAACTTGTTGAACCCAAATATCCAAAGCATGCACATATAACATATTGACCTGTACTAACCATTTAACTAACTCACCCAAGTAAACTGTAAACCAATCAATAACATGGGATTTTAAGTCAATGACTTTATCTCTAGAGAGAGAAAGTCCCAGTAAACTTCCTTGGCAAGGGGAAGGCATTCATATGTTCTTGGGAATTGCGCCCTTAATTAAAGGAAAATTCTTGAATTATCACTGGCAAACCATTATCACCACACCTTTCTGGAGACTTCTAAACAATGTTTATCTCTTTCTTAACTGGATCTTCATTTTTTGCACTTTGTTTGGGTGTTCCCACTAGATCTCCTCCATCAGCTTCCCCAAAACGCTAAGCCTCACCCTTGCCATCTTCCTCCACTCACCGGCGTTCATCTCTCTTCGCTGGAATCGGTTTTTTCAACCGATCAAGGATTCCACCTACCCCCTAAAATTGCTAAGCTGCCTTCACTATCACCTCACCCTCAAACACTACTTACCCCCCTTCCCCTTTCCCGATCAAACTTCCGTTCAAACGGAATTATGTTATATTGCTACTATTTGGCCCTTTGTGAGGACTTTGGTCCACACTTTGTTATTTTGCGTTTGGATCTGTTTTTTATCTTACCTATGTCGGCGACCCTCTTGTAATGCTACTGGGGTTTTTTCCGATGTTCTCTTGCCGGAGATGGTTCTCTCGATGGAGTTTGGTCTGTCTTTATTTAATTGCTTTCTTTGGTTGATTTTAAGTTTCACCTTTTTGTTGCTTGGCTTCTTCCGCTTAGATCTATGGTGTTGTAAGTTTATTTTTTATTTTTTTTCCAGATCTATTTACTTATGTTTTGATTTTTTGTTTCTTGTTCGACTTTTTCTTCTCTCTTTGTGATCTTCTACCCTACTGTGTGCTTGTGTTCTGGCTTTTTCAACTATGGCTTGATTATTTGGTCTCCACTTTTTGGATTTATGTTCTTCCTAGTAACTGGTTGACTGCCTTTTTTCTACCACTCTTATCTGCTATAATGTTTGTTCCTTTCCTTTTTGGGTTAATTTGTTTTCTTTATCAGTTACTCTTTTTTGATTTCATTTTGCTAGGTTGTCCTGCTACTTATGGTTTGCAAGTATTGCTATCATACCAGCTTCCTTCATCGTGTTTTATACATCGGTTCCACCCAACACTTAGGCTAACTTGGCAACTCCTGGAGGTTTCATGCATTGGCATGGTGGACACTTGTCTTATGACTCCTGTCCCCCCACTAATCTTATGTTTTTATTTAATTGCTATGCCTTGTTTCTGGTTTGTAATGCCTTGTTTCTGGTTTGTAACTTCCTTTGTTGTGCTTGTTTTTCTCTCTCCTTTATCCCTGCCCCTCTCTCATATCTATCTTCTGTTCTTCCCCTGTACTTTTTCTACCATTGATGTGCCATCTCCCACCAACTCTAGCCACCTTTGGTCTCTGCGTCCCCTATTTTTGCTGTTAGTCAACTGCTACCCCTTATTTTTATGCTATTTTTACATATTGTTTGCATTTCTTGTGGCTTTCCTGGATCCTATTTTAATTTTMGATTTGATTTCATTATCTGTAATGATATGGTGTGCTTCTTACGTGTCTTGTTCATATGCTTCCCTCCCCCCTAATGTCTGTGCTGGTTTGTTATTATATTGCCTCATGGCAGTTGTCTTCCCTATGAATTGGGTTTACATCCCCCTTATGTTGCTTATTATGTCTTCACCAGTCTTATCAAACACTCTTTGTTACTGTCCCTCTGTATTTTCCATGGTTCCTTACTGCTCTCACCATGCTTTTTTTCGTGCTAATACCATCTTCTACGTGTCTTCCCATTATGTTTTAGCTTCTTGCATTTTGTTGTGTTGTCTTCTGGCTATGTTGCATGCTGCTGTTTCACACTATTATGCGTTTATACTTCCTGTGTTTTTTTGGATACTTGGGATTTTGGCATCCAACTTTCTGTTCTCTCCTCCTGTTACCCCTTGTTTACTTGTTCTCCTCATTTTCACTCAACTACACTTTTTACTGAGTCTTCTTTTTATGCATCCTATTACCCTCTATAAAACAATCCCACTATACTATTCTTTCACAACTCATCTTCTTCTTTTACCTTCCATATATTACTCTCTACTGTTGGTTTCATTCATGTCTTACATTCTCCCTCCAATGCCTTAGTACCAGGGACATTTTACTGAAATACCATAGATTACAATGCCCCAACTACGGGAAGTCTTCCTCCCCCTAAAAGGAAATATATTACCTTCCCAGCTCTGCCCCACCATCCAATTGGACCTCCGAATTAGGTATTACTTCCCCTCCCTTGCCTCACCCAGTCCATGGTTCTTCAGACCATTGGGCCTTAATGCCAATGACCCCTAGTCAACCCGCTGTCATTGACTCAGTTTACCCGCCCTTAATTTTGCTGACTCCTCTTTCAAATACTGTCTCATTGCGAATCTTTGGGACCCCCCCTTTCTCACATCATTGAATCCAAACTGAAAAAACAATGGACCTTCATCCAGGGTGATGTTTCTTTCAAACCCATGGGCAATGGGTGGTTCCTCATCGAATTCTCCTCTGTCGATGATAGCACTCTTGTCTGGACTAAACGTCTGGTTGTCCTTGGTCTGAACTTTGTCATTCTACCCTGGTTCGAATCTTTGTCCTTACTCAACCCCTGTTACTCACATAGACCAATGTTAAGGTCCATCTTCCCAATCAATATTGGACTGAACCAATTCTTTCCCAACTCCTTGCACCCGTAGGTACCTTTGGAGAATCGATGTGATGTTACCAAGAAAGAGAGGAAATTAAAGTTTGCTAAAGTTTGTCTTAATATTTCGGTTCTTCAACCAGTTCCTGGAAGCCTCACTGTAAAATTTGGGGAACAAGTGAAACAAATTCACTTGAACTACGAGGGAATGTCCGAGGTGTGCCCCCTCTGTGGGGATGATGCACACTCACTCGAATTATGCCCCTCAAAGTTCAGGCCTCCCATGCATCTCATGATAAACCGAGGTAATCTCCACCCCTTCAACAATGCCGACCCTAATGCAAATCCTGCCCCTGCTCTAAACAAATGGATCAAAGTGGTCCCCCGAAAGAGGGCTGCCCCAAGACCCTCTTTCAGGAGACTAAGACCGGGCTCCCACTCCCTCACTACTGTTCGACCTACTTCTCCTATTCCTACTGCCCACTCGGCTTTACCCATAGTTCCGCTACTTGATCCGGCTACCCCACCTCAAACGGAAGTTATCCTCTCTCCCGATCGCCAAGCACTTCAATCCCATGAAAACTTGGTCGATTTTGACCAAGAATATTCACCCATCACGGCTGTAGTCCCAGCTGAAACAGTTCTATCCCCTGGTTCGGTTGCTCCTGATGATCTACTTGAGTATGGCACCAATTATGCCATGTCTCCTTCGGAGGAATTGAACTTCTTCGACTCCATGGCACTCGACGCCTCTACCTCCACTGAATCGGGGAAGAGACGACGAACCGTGGATGAGAGGATGTTGTCCCCTTCTCCAGACCATGAATAATCTGCCCACTGCTCCTGCTTTGCTCCTCTTATGGGTTCCTCTGCTGTTTTTTGTTGTTTCTTCTCTTTCTTTTAATAATGGCCCTCTTGGCCTCCCATGTTGTATGCTGTGTTTTTTTCTTCTTCTTTTTTTATTTTTTTCTTTTCAATTCTACCTAGTATGTCTTGGACTTATCAGGCCCTTATGGGTCTGTTGCACTTCTCGTCTTTCTTCTTTTTTATTTTTATTTTTCCTCTTCTTTTCCTTAGTGGATTTGTCCACTTGTACTGTATCCCACCCTTTTTTATATATATTATTTTCTTTTCTATTTTATTTTGTTGTTTGGCACTTTATGGCATGCTTTTCTTATTGGTTGCTTATGTACTATTTCTGCCTTTCTTTGTCCTCCTTTGACTACTACTGCTGCTGCACTTACATATTCTCTCCTATTTATCTAGCCTTTCCTTTTCCCTCTGTTTTCTAGTTGTGTTTTTTCTGTCATTTTATTACTAGCTTCCCCTTGTCCTTTTCGTGTGTTTTCTGGTATTTGTTGGCCCCTGCTACGCTTCTTTCTTTGCTTTTTCTACTAGACTTGTGTTGTTGGGTAAGGATGTTAGTGCACTTTTTCTCTGAGTACATTTGCAGCTCGATTCAGGCTGTCCATGGGTTTGTGTTGCACTACATTTGTTACGGGATTTATTCCCCCACGTTATGCATGTGCCCAAACCTAGTATTTCACAGTTTGGAGGCTTATGGATTTATGTTCCACCGCTATTTCTGGTCTATATGTTGGCATTTGGTATTTATTACAGTGGGTGTTCTTTCCCTTCTTCCCCCCTGCTGGCCTCTGACTCCCTTGCCTCTTTTCGTATGTTGCATCTTTCACTTCTACCCTTCGCCCATGATATTTGTTATCCCTCCTGTGATTTCGTACTTCACTTTGTTTTCTCATACCATTTTCTATCTACATGCTCCTTTCCCATTTCAATTCCAGTCGCCCACTTGTTTTGTCTATTGCCAGTATCTAGACCAGCTTTTAGCTAAGGAGGTCTTAGATCCGTTAGCCACCCTGTGGTACGATGATGAGCGGTGCGTACTGAACCCCTTGGTTTATTTGTCTCTCTTTTCCCCACCTATTTCGTATTTGTTGTCCTTTTCTACTGCAGTCCACTGTATTATTTCTCATCCTATGTACTTCTTACCAAGTTTTTCTCTTTTCGTTGCTATTATTTTGGTGGAAAGTCTTTTTCTGATTATGGCAATATCTTTCCCCCTTTTACCCTTTAACATTTTGCCTCGTTTTGCTATATTTATGTGTATTGCTATATTTATGTGTATTCTTGCTTACCTACTAATCTCCTTACGTATTTGTTTTTCTTTTTTCCAGGATTATTTCACTCCAACTTGCACAGTGTATCTCTTTATTAATATTGTTTCTTTTAATATCTCACTTTTGGTTTTTCCCATAATGGGCAATCACTACCCTACTAGTTTTTTTGTGCTCATATCTTGTAATGAGGCAATCCGCCCCATTTTGGACAGTCTCTACCGTCCTTACCTATTACTCCTCTGGATTTGTAATATTTTATTTTTGCCTTTAATTACTATTTTTTCGACTGGGGATTACCATCCCATCCATGTTTTTTTAATACTGCTACTAAGTCGTCTACTATATATGTTTTTATGGGTTTGTACTATGATTATTCAAACGAACTGGGTTCTACGAAATCCCTCGCTTCTTGTTCTTCCATGTCTTAGTTGGCCTACTTGGCCTATCTTAACTTTCCTTCTACACATTCCCATATCCCAACTTACCATTGCCCCTTTTCTCGTGCTTAGCCTTGGTCTGTGCGTTTGCGTTTACTTATTTATTTTATTGTATTTTTGGCATTGTTTTAGTTTCGGTACTACTCCTACTCTTGGACAACTTGTATTCCTTCATCCGTCCCATAAATTTCCCTTATTGAGAGTCGTTACTTTTCATCTATCGTTTCATGAAGATTATTAGTTGGAATATACAAGGGGCCAAAAAACCCCAAGCAATTAGTGAGCTTATTTACCTCCGTAAACGTTTTCAACCAGACATCTTAATTGTCTTGGAGACCATGTTAGCCCCTTCCAATAGCACTCGCCTGAGTCGCAATATTGGTTTTACTAACATTCACATTATCGATCCTTTAGGCCATTGTGGTGGCATGTGATTTGTTGGAATTCTTCAGTGATAGACGTTACTGTGAACTTTCTTGAGCATCGTATAGGATCACTAAACGTCCTCGACAAAGCGTGTAATATCTCTTTCACCTTGTTCGCAATTTATGCCCCTGCTCAGGATCGGGACAAGCCTTTCTTTTGGGACTATCTGACTGCCCTTACAATGTCGCTCTGCTCTCCTTGGATGGTTATTGGTGACTATAATATCATGTTGAATTCAATTGATAAGAAAGGGGGTAACCCACTCCTTCCTGCCCATTGTAGTCGCTTAAATTCCTTTGTTTCCGTAACAGGTTCGACTGATGTACCTGTTAACGGRWCAAATTTCTCCTGGAAYAAGACGATTGGCCCATATCTGATCTATGAACGGTTGGATCGWTGTTTYGCGAACCAATTATGGCACCYTTATTTRCCTTCGTCGACTCTAACTTATGAGCATTTTTCGTGCTCCGATCATTGTCCTATTGTCCTCTCTACATCCGCATATGCTACGCCTCTTCTTTCCAAATTTCGTTTTCAAAATGCCTGGACCCTAGATAAAGAAGCGGAAACGATCGTRCGTCGGCATTGGCTTCATCGCTATCAGGGTTCTCGTTTCTTTTGTATTGCYAAAAAAATGACGAGTATTAAATTRGCGCTAAAGGATTGGCACTTTAGAAAGTACGGCAATGTTCAAAATCAACTCACTATTAATCATGATAAGATTATGAATCTGGAAACGCAAGTGCAACACAATCCTTTCAATATCCATGTTGAACAGCACCTTCATCGTTTACTGAATCAGCGGGAGAAACTCCTYAATTTTGGTCAAAAATATTGGGGTAGATTTGCTCGCAGATCCTGGCTTACCCAAGGCGACCGTAATTCTAAGTTTTTTCGTAATATGATGAGAGAGCGGAAGCATAAATCCCAAATCTTTCGTCTGCAAAATGATGACAATCAATGGGTAACCTCCCCGGATGATCTAACGGAGTTATTTTATCAGGAATTCAACAAACGTTTTAAGTTTGACCATTCCTCCCCCCGTACCTTTGATCTCTCTTGGATCCAACCGGTCGTAACGGATGCAGATAACCGGGCTCTAACTGCCCCTATCACGGATGAAGAGATTAAATGCGCATTTTTTGATATGTGCCCATACAAAGCCCCTGGTTCCGATGGATTTGGACCTAAATTCTTTCAAGCCTATTGGCATATCATTAGCAATGACCTAACTAAAGCCATACGTGGCTTTTTCTTTCATGGTCACATGCTACGTCAACTTAACCATACTATCATTACCCTTATACCCAAGATTCCCCACCCTTCTCGAGCTGCCCATTACCGCCCGATTAGTCTCTGTACTACGGTCTACAAAGCAATTTCTAAGATCCTAGTTAACCGCCTTACCCCAACACTTAAGAAAATAATTGGCCCTTACCAAAGTGCTTTCGCCCCTGATCGAGCTATCCAAGATAATATTTTGTTGGTCCATGAAGTTCTCAATCTTTTTAACAAGTCAAAAAATCACACGGGATGGCTRGCCCTAAAGTTGGACATGGAGAAAGCTTATGATCGCCTAGAATGGGATTTTCTTTGGGCAACTTTAACTACGTTTGGCTTTAATTCCACTTGGATCAAGTGGATCAAAGCTGCTGTCACCACGGTAAGCTATTCGCCTTCGATAAATAACTCTACTACCACCATCATTACCCCTTCTAGAGGATTACGCCAAGGTGACCCACTCTCACCGGCACTATTCATCCTCTGTATGGAAATTCTTTCCCGTAGTTTACTATGTGCGTCCCAGCACCCAGAGTCGGGTATTGGGGTAAAAATATGCCCCTCTGCACCACCGTTACCTTGCCTTCTCTTTGCAGATGATAGTCTATTATTTTGTAAAGCTACCCCCACCTCCGTTACCTATCTCCGGAATATTCTTTCTTCCTTTGCCGATATGTCAGGGTAGTTAATCAACTTTCACAAGTCTTCCATAGTGTTTTCTAAATTGGTCACCAACCCAACCAAACGACGTCTGGCCAGTACTTTCAATATGACCCCCAAGGTTTTCTTGGGGAGATACCTAGGGGTTTTCTTCGAAAAACGTAAGTTCAATAGCGATTCATTCCATTTTCTCATCAAAAATGCCGACAAACATCTTAACAATTGGAATACCAAATTCACCTCCAAGGCGGTTAAAACCGTTTTAATTCAAAGTCAGCTCTCAGCGACACCTACCTATGCCATGACCACTGCCAGGCTCCCGGCAAAGACCTGTCTTCAGCTGGATGCCATCAATAGGACTTTCTTTTGGAAACAACAGCCGCACAAAAATAGCATCCCGCTTATCTCTTGGTCTACTATCTGTACCCCAAAATCTCAAGGGGGTTTAGGCCTTAGAAAAACGGCAGCGGTAAACACAGCTTTTCTCTGTAAATTAGGCTGGAAAGTCCTATCCGACCATAATAATCTCTGGGTCCTTTCAGTTCACAAGAAATACCTTCATTCCAAGACCTTCTTCGAATACAAAACACAGCCTGGGGATTCACTGATTTGGAAACAAATATGTAGCATCCGTCCTCTGCTTCTGAAGGGTATTCGGTGGAAAGTGGGAAATGGTGCGAACATCTTATTTTGGCTTGACAATTGGGTTTTTCCTTCCAACCTACTTCTTACCCTTGATATAGATCCTGCTTTTGTGACTAACATTGATCTAACCGTTGACCAGTGTTTTTTACCCGATAATTCATGGAACGTTACCTACCTATCGACCCTGGTCCCGGCTCATGTCATCCCTCACATTTTAGGTATCCCTATCCCCTCTACCCCCGTCCTGGATGAGCCTTGTTGGGGATACTCCAAATTTGGCAATTTCACTGTTAAATCCGCAACTTGGCTAGCTCATGGTCTCGACGCGACCCCGTCTACCTGGGAATTTAAATGGATCTGGAAATTGCAAATTGCCCCGAAACTCCAACTTTTTTTGTGGCAGTTACTCCATCATAGTATCCCTACCAGAGATGTCCTTTCCCTTCGCAACCGTGATGTCCCGCTGGCTTGTCCACTTTGTCTCAATTCACCGGAATCCCATAATCACTTGTTCCTTCAATGTACTGTCCTTTCTCCGATGTGGTCTCACACAAGAGTCCTCCAGTGGTTTGGCCGTCTTCCAGCGGTTGATGGAATTATACCAACGATTCGTCAGCTCTATGTCCAATCCCCGACACGACTGCCCAAATTTTTCTATTTACTTTGGAGTATCTGGAAATCGCGCAATGCCACGATCTTCCACTCAACGCCCTTCTCTCCTATTGCGACTTTTTTCCGAGCCTTTACTTCGTTCTCTGAATGGTCTTCCAGGCTTTCAGTGGATCACACTGCTACCCCCTCTCCCCCGCCTCTCGCTCGCTCCGTCCGTGTTTCCTGGACACCTCCTCCCCCCGGTATAGTGAAACTCAACTTTGATGGCTCTGTACTACAAAACCAAGCCGCCGGGGGAGTCCTCATTCGGGATCATCTTGGTTCCCTCCTTGCTGCCCGTTCTTATGCTTTTGGCTCCACTACATCCTTAGTGGCTGAGGCTTTGGCACTTCGAAATGGCCTCTTACTTGCTTCTAGTCTAGGTTACCGTCGCATTCTTGTGGAAGGTGATAACTTGACAGTGATAAATATTCTTCGCTGTACTTTTTCTACCCCCTGGATTATTCATACCCTGATTGAGGATATCACTAATCTGCTTCAAAATTTTCACACCCATTCCTGCCAGCATATCTTTCGCGAAGGTAACCGCTGCGCTGACTACCTGGCCTCTTTAGGCCATTCTACCCCCATTCACCAAGAAATAGATCCTTTTATGGATGCCAAATTTTCTTTTTTTCTGACCTTTGACAGGTTGGGACGCAGTCTTGAGAGAAGACTGTCCTTCCTACCTCATTTACCTCGTTCGACCTAAAAAAAAAATCAGCAAATTAAGTATATCATTATTTATTTTCTACAAACCTTGTTTTTTTTCCCAAATCATAAGATTATTTTCTACCATTTCCACATTTGCCTATTTCTAATTGAGCGATATATGACCAATAAATGGAGAACAAGTACCTCCATTATTGTGAAAGCTGCTCAAATAAATGTATGGTTCCAGATTTTATTTGAAGTCTTTGTAAATTTCTTGCTGCGATTAATTCACATGATTAATTACACAGCATATGAAGAACAATGTTCATTGTGTGAGTAGACATAAACAAAACTTCTTTCCTATTCTTAATTTTTAATATATTGTATATCATTTCTTAGGATACCATTACTATAACAGAAGTATACGATGACTGAACATCATAGAAACAAATGCTGATAAAGATGAGAAAATTTAAAATAATTCAAAACGTACATGTTTCTGGTTGTTAGATCATGAGCACCATAAACATGTACACCACGGAGTATGATCTACTATTGGAAATAGTACATTCCTCCGGTACATTTTACTTGAAACATATGACATTATTTATTAAGGTTAAAGTATTCAATTGTTTCAAGTAAACGACGGAAGGATAAATATTTTATTTAAATATGACACACAAAATTTAAGTGTAGAGTGTCAACAATATACTCCTACCATATATACCACAAAATCGTCAAGATTCAATTTTGGTTGAAGGAGTCACATTCAATATTTAAACAATCAACATTTTTTCAGTACTAATAGTAAATTTATTAACCTTTTCCTCTCACATAAACTTCAAATAAATTCAGTAAATACAAAATCAGTTTGAAAAGAACACACCCTATTTACCCTACATTGACCTATTACACCAATCAACTGATGTTATCAAATCAAATTATTTTGTTTGCAAACATATATGACTACATTGTAATGCCAATAAAAACAACATTGGATTTCCTTATTTTAGAAGAGATTTAACCATTAAACGAGCAAATTAGACCTAAATAATTTTAACAAAATAAAGCAAATGATGATAACTTTATTCGTTAAAATTAATTTTGTGATTTAATCATGTAGTAGGTTAAAATCTCTTCCTCAAAATGTGTAAAATTAACACTTGTTGCTTTATTGTGTTATGGAAGGAGTATGAATAACACGGCTTTGTCGGAATACATCTACTCCGTAGTACTGTTTATTAATAAACAATTTTATGTAACATAGACGTGAAATTTCTAAACAATCTGGAGTTGTTTTAATAAAACTCCATGCATTTTTATATAACAGCTCCGTATATAAGTACAACTTTTAAGTTATTTAAAAGCTATACTCTTACTCAAAAGTGCACTTAATAGACTATGTACAAACTTTCACACATAAACTCTAACAAATATTAATC
>SNQN01014247.1:0-11070 GCA_008642245.1 Bassia scoparia | reverse complement strand
TCACTATTAGTAAAGGATAATTTAGCACTAGCAATTCAATTTTTAATTTTCTTTTCACGTTAGTCTTTTAGAGGGGGACACCTCTTCTCCACACTTCTATTAATAGAGATAAACACCATAATTTATATTCAGGAAGCTAATGATTTTCCTATTAACTAGAGCCACACTGAGGAAACTAATAATAGTTCTAGAAGTGCTATAATGTTTACTACAAAAAACACACAAATAAGGTACATTACTCAATGCTAAAACACACGACCACAAATTTAATTTTTAAATTTTTAGCGATTCATTATCCATTTACATAACGACAATTTTATTTTGCGACTATTATTGCTTTAGTGCCAGACAACGGTCTGTTAATTTCTATATATTTTATTTTTCTTTTTTGCTTGGGGGACGAATTGACCATTGTTCTCCTCTGTCTCCCCACTGCCACACTAAAATAAAATCCCTTATTATGGTGGTGCCCTTATAATTGTCCATTTTCACTGCATATTCAAAGCTTAGAAATGAACATAGCTTGCAAGTGTTTTTATCTCTTACTATCTAAAGCCAAAATCCCAAACATGTTCATCATGACATGTTATGCCGATTTTTTGCCCCCATATTCTAGCAACCCACTGCTCCTTCTACCCATTCCCGACATCAACCATTTTCAAAGTTGCAATCCTTCTCTTTCACTCGTTTCCATTTTCAATTATTGCATCTCTTTCTCGTCTTCCGCGCCATTGCCCCCTTTTTTGCGCATTTTCTTCTCGTTTTGCTTGCCATTTTTACGGAGGTAGCTTTGGGAGGAGTTGGTCGTATTGTCGCGCATGCGCCTATGGGCCCAAAAGGACTTCAGGTCGAGAAACAAGGTTGCCATGTCGAATGTGCAGCGCATCAGATGTAAGTTTGTTGTTTTTTTAAATTTTCTGGTCGATAGTTGGTGGATGGGGTAATGTTGGGTTCGATTGTTTTGGGTTTGTATTTTTTCATTAGGATTTGATTGCTAGGTTGATTGGTTTCTTTATTCTAATTGATTTTCCTTAGATTGAATTTTATGTCCACCAACATTTTGGGTCAATTTTCTGCTTTAATGTCTCAATTTTTTTGTTTTTGTTTTTTGTTCGAATTTCTGGTGTGGTTTCACTTCTGGTTCGATTGAGGAGTGCTAACATTTTTTGCCATTTAGTTTTTGTTTCGATTTTCTGGGTTAGTTTCAGTTTAATGTTTGTCAATTTTCTCGATTGTTACTTCTGAAGCAACTTTTTATTGCTACTTGTAAAATAGTAATTGATTGAATGATGTGATTATTATGCGTGGAGATCAATTCGTCATGCTTTTTCTTCCAAGATATCATATTTGTGCAATATTAGTCAATTGTAGGGAATTAATTGAAAGATTCATTACTCTATTTTTCTATATCTGTTTTATATGGCTTTTGCTGCCATTCTGAGCTGGGTATAGTAGTAGTTTTAAAATTCCTCTATTCATTTGTGAAGTATTCCTTTTTGCATAATAATGGTTTTAGGAGATTTGGAATCGTTCATCTTCTCGAGAAAGAACGGCATGTCACTCTATTAGCTCTTCTCTTTTCTGGTTTGATTATTTTTATTTACTATTTGTGTGTGTAAGTTTCTAATTTGTGCTTAATTTTGTGAGGTATCGGGATTCTGGTTCATGTCACATCCTTTACTTACATGGTTTTTATGCTTATAAATGCTGCTGTTTACTGCTGTGTTTGTCTGCTTCTATGTAGTTCAATAATTCTTTTAATATGTAATTAATGTTATGTTTTCCCGCTATTCTTTTCCTTTGACTCTTCTTCTTTTTCTTCAGATTTCGTCTCCTTTTGCTTCTCTTCATTTCTCTAAATCTCATTTTCCCTGCTATATTGAATTTATGTCCTGTTTTTCTTAAATTCGTTCTTTTCAAATTCACAGGTTTTTTATTTAAGGATTAATTTTCTGAATTGGTCAATTCTGGAACTATAATCACGAAAAAAGTGCTCTTGTAACTTAAATGACTTTTTCATAAATCCCTTATTTGGACTTATGCATTGGTATTATATAACTACTATGTTTGATGTTCTAGCAAATGGGACACCATTGAAGAGAAGCATTGGTTTTATATTAAGATATAAGGTGTTGACAAATTTCTCAAGAAGAATGAAGGTTTTTTACTTCAGAAGAAAGCTAAATCAAGGGATAATCAAACGTGAATGGAACCCAGTGAGCAAATCTGATAGCTCTTGCCCTAGCTTGGGGTGGGCTAGTGAAAAATCAATGGGTCAACATTATTCATCTGGATACGGACTGTCGAGAAAAATCCCAAAGAGGCTTTCACACTGTTAGAGAGAGCTCAGGATTGCAACCAATGATTTTAACAGGAAGTTGAAGATTGGTGAAGGTGGATTTGGGAGTGTTTATCAAGGGAAGGTTAAGCTTGTTGATTGGGCAAGGTGATCCTATTGTGGTTGCTATAAAGAAGCTTAATAAGGAKGGATTTCATGTATGTGTTCATTCATTTGATTCTGTAAAAGTGATTTTATGTCTTGTAGTATTTTTAAGTTAAAAGTGTGATTTCAAGTTGTTAAGTATTATTCCCTTTATTTTCTTGGTTTTTGAAGTTTGATTAATCAGTTATACTGTATGAAAATTAGCACCGGAAAAGAGGGTTTAATTTATTTATTATAGACTCTTATGCTTGCTTAAACTGCAAATTATTGGGAGTAGAAATTTCTGCAAATTGTAATTTAAACTTGTTATTCTTTATTTGGCTTGTTCTTATATGATGTAATGCTACACCAGGGAATTGAAGTAGTTATGAATCAATCGCTAACAGTCGTGTTGTGATATAGGATTGTGTTTGTATCAAGGGGAGCAGATTTGTTGCATTCATTCATCTAGATTATGTCAGTAAGAGTATGTTAGCAATTGCAAATTTGTTTCTTTTGAGTAAAAATTTGCATCCTTTTCAATTTTCAGCAAAGATGTTCATGTTTCGTGAATGAGAACGTGTGAGTTGTGACACCTTTTTCATGGTTTGTTAAAACATGGTCATTGAAGTGTCAAATGAAATTGGGATCATTTAGAAAGAGAAATTGCAGATTTTTTTTCCTATTTATTTTGTTGTATTAGTACTCTTTTTCCATTATAGTGAATTTTTTACTCGTCGTTGGTGGGGTTTTTTCCTGCTTAGGGTTTCCCCACATTAAATTTCTTGTGTGATTGATTTATTGATTCTTTATTGTTTATATCGAATTATTCCGCTGCGATTGTTGGGCTTAATCCCTTACAAGATTTATAACTAAACAATGTATAGATGAAGTAATTTCATTTTGTATGAATTGAAACAATGGTTGGTGCTAATTATATAGCACAATGAAAAAATATTGACTTGTATTATTGACCAAAATATTTACTTATGTTATTYACATAAATTAGAGTGGACCACRGCGCGCATGCGSGCGCCGGGGAACACTAGTTGATTTTCAAATAAGWGATAAAGTAGGGTAGGTGTACAATGAGGAAAGTATGGTTGTGAGATAGTGTAACCATTAGTGGGTTTACATGTTTGATTGCTGAWAMAACTTGTTAAAAACAYAGTAAACTTCATTCGTTTCTTTTTAATTGTATTTGTTGAGGTGATTTTGCATTTCATCAAGTCAACCGCCCAAATTTTATTTTTGGTTYGGTAAGGGGCTTTCCCTCYGGTTACTGATTATTTAGATAAACTTGTTAACGTAAAAATAGCTCCTAGAGTCGCAAATGCAGATAAGAGTGTATAAACGAAGGAAATTAAGCCTAGTGTAGAATGAAACTAAAGCTTAGGACAAACAAGATCGAAAAGATATAAAAACATTCTATTAAAATAGTAACGATAGAGTCAGACTACAACTATATTACAAGGAAGGATGATTTCCTCCATGTTCACACAATTGGGAAAGATAGAACAAGCTATTAATCCATAAGGATGAATTAACTACGCATATACTAAGTACGTTAAACTATACTTGGCTAATAAGCCAAGTGCTGGTAAGGAAAGCAGTAAATGCGACGGTAAAGATAGATTTGTTTGATGTGTTGTTGTTGTTTGATCCGTCCATGTCTATTTATAGGCTCGAGTTATGAAGATTATGGGTAGAAGTTGTGACGATTTCCTCTTCATGGTAGTTACCTGCGCCTGCTCTCCGTTTGAATTCAAACACTTCTTTCCCTCCAAATAAACTCTCATGTAAACGTTTAGTGGGCCTTTTTCCTTTTGGGTTGTGCTTATAGGTTATATCCCGACTATTCTTCCTAGCGCTTTCGTTGCATCGTTAGACCGAAACACCCACGAGGTAAAACTCTTGGTAGTAGTTGGTCAGAAAAGTCAACGAAATATTTTTATTCTTAACACACTTTGATTTTTATGCTTGTCGATTTGCTACTTTGATCATTTAAATAAGGAAATTTTGGTTATAAATACCTAGTTTCGAGCCGAATTTGAAAATAAATTTGTATCTAGCCCTTGCAAGGCACGTTTACATTGTACTCCGTATTGACTTTGATTTTATAATGATGAAAAGTATGATGGAAAAATCAAGTTGACAATACCAACATGGTTAAATATTTTAAAGAAAAATCAAGTTTTCTACTACTTTTCGCTATATTGATTGCTAGATCCATTGCCTCTAACGGATGACAGAGATTGAATGAATAGTTGTTGTGTTTTCTAAAAAGTAAAAAATAGAAAAAAATGAAAAAGACACAATGTCATTTGTAACTATGCGGACAATTTTTCAAAAAGAAAAAAATAATATAGAGAAGTGATATTGAATGTATTTTTAAATTTTGTTAGAAAAAGAATTGATAATTTTTAGAAGAAATTAAAATTTCCCTAAAAAAGGAAATGTAAATAGTTGAACAATTTTTTTAACCCAAAATGAAGAAAAAATTGCCACCTGCCATCATTCCTTCCAATTTCCCGTAAACCATGTCATTAAGCACAAAAAAATCTTTAAAAAGGGAGATATCAAGTATAGTGACATCAATCCTTTCAATTCACTGTTATGATATTCCTTCCATTTTCTTTTGTTTGTCCTTTTCTTTAATAAAATTCCTAAATGTTGTCTTGTTTAGATTATTTTCTACATATTTTTAACTCTACTTTTTTCACCTATTTCATGGTAATATGACCATATTTATTATTTTTCTTCCATCATATTAAATAAAGTCTAACTACTATCTAGATTAGTCCCCAAAATTCACTTTCACACAATTTATAACTTGTTCCATTATACTATATAAAAAAAACACATAACTCTCCTTTCAAGTAAGAATTTATTAAATTAACAACTTCTATTGATTAAAATCATTTTTCTTAATATTATCCCTGCTTCGAAACAAAGAAAAAAAGGGAAAAGTGTAAATATAATATATAATATATATATATATTATATATATATATATATATACTAGATAGCCCGTGCGTTGCACGATTTATATAGTTGTTTATTCAAAAAGAAAAATTAAAGGAAACATTACAATTTACAACCAAATAACGTACTCCGTAAGTTCCTTACACAATATTCAAATTTCAAAATAAAATCGTTTAATAAGGTGTTTGTTATTTACAACTTTAGCCGCTTAATGTTTAACAATAATCAAATCGTAGCAATATGAATAAATTCATATATCCATCGAAACCCGAATTCAAATCATTATATAATTCCAGATCAAATCCCGATTTAAAAATAATTTGAATTACCCGAATTAAAACACAATGCTTAAAATATATGTATTCAAAATTAGAGTTAAATTTATATTTCCAAGCATATTTATTAACTTATAATCATTATTAATATTTTTTCATTTTTTATTCAATCATTAAATAAGGGAAATTTGGGAGGGAAAAATATAAGGTGGGGATTGCTTTAGTATATATATATCTATATTATATTATATATATATATATATATATATATATAATATAATATATATAATATATATTAATATATATATATTATATATATATATAAGAAAAGGTGGTAAAATGGCAAGAGGAGGATGACACGTGTGACCAATTCCATTCAATTCAATTTTATCAAATGTATTAAAAATTTTTCTTAAAAAAAACTATAAAGGAAAAAAGAAAGCAAAAAAGGGAAAAATATTCACCATACGAAAATTATTTTTTATAAATAGAAAATAGTGGGAAAGAAAAAAGGGAGAAAAAGAAAAAAACAAAAGGAATTGAAAGATGACATGTGTCATCATTTCTCTTCAAAACCAAGTTATTAAAGATTATATATAGATAGATATAGATATAGTATAGATACCTAGTTTTGAAAATATTTTACTTAAATACCTAACTTTTTTTTTGCAAATCAATACCTTCTAACCAGAGGAAAGGGTTTTGAGCAGTGACTTCAACCCCACCTTTGATCCTTGTCATCGGAGGTTCGAATCCTCATACCCCCTCCCCCATTGTAAATGTACCCCGCCCTTATGACTCATTTAGAAAAAAAACCTTCTAACCATATTTAACTGTGTTTGTTCACCCCTTTTGTAACGTATCACAAGTGACAATCTACGGGCCGTGCAAGTATTTGAGCCGTGGCAAGGTTATTTGAGCCCTGTGCAAATTTCTTTAAAGGGCCCTTATGATAAAAAGTTAGAACTAAAACTCATTTTGTAATGATCAATTACGAGTAAATAGTAATGTAAAATCACCAATTACATCACATCCAAAAAATAAAATAAAAATAAAATATAACATTAGCTTCATTTAATTCATAAGAATTACGGAGTAAGAACATTTTCCTTCACTTGGGTCTCCTTTAAAATATACACATTATTTATTTAAACACCTTTTTGAGATTGAATTATTTGTTATACTGTATTAGTTTTTTTGAAGTTTTTCGTATCCAAATAGATATTTTTGAACCATAATGAACAAAATTATTTAAAAGAAAAAACTCATCAAATATGAAATTTACAAAATTTAAAATTTAATCAGTTACTATTTGTATTTTGCAACATAGTCGAACAAATATAATTAAAAGCTAAAACTAAGAATACAAATGAAGATGAATAATGAATGAGGGAAGAAGAAAGGTTTGCATTATTAATATTTTTTTCATTTTTTATTCAACTACTGTATGGGCTCTTGCTCTATCCATTTTTTCATTTTTTATTCATTTTTTCATTGTTTGATAATGTACTTCCCATTGTAGGCCCACAGGCCACAAGGCATTTATGTTTCCCAAAAACAAAAATTGTTGTTCATGAGATTCGAACATGAATCAACTACTGTATGGGCTCTTGCTCTATCCACTAGTCCAAATCTGATTTTATGCTTATTTTCTGCAACTACTAATATGTATATGTTATTTCGGGGCCCCACTGTTGCACGAGGCCCTGAGCCGTCGCGCACCTCGCGTCGGCTCAGCCACGCCTCTGCAAATCTACCTACAAAGTAATAAGGGGTTAATCAATCCCTTTTGAAACCAAAAAGTCAAAAACTATGTACGGAGTAAGAATTTTAAGGGCATGTTTAGTTGGACTTTTTTTTAATGGATTGGAATGGAGTTAGAATCCATTCCATCCATTCTATTGTTTGGTGATTGCATTTTAGCATAGAACCCGGTACCCAGTGGATTCTAAATCCATTCCATACCCCTTCAATTTCATACCCACCTCACCCCCAAAGTTTCTTAACCCATTTCATCCATGATTCAAACCCTAAAAAAGAGAGAAATAACCAGTATTCGGATCAGAGTTGGAGTCGAAGGTTTAAATTAAAAGTCGGATCTACGGATTAGGATTGTCGGAGCAAAAAACGCTTGCCGAATTTTTTGAGTGCTCGGAGTCGAAGTTATGCTTAATCCGACTCCGATAGATTTAATCCGTTGCCTATCACTAGTCCGAAGATTAGGGTATCAGTCGTGTACTTGATGTGAGGCAAATAACAAGACAGTTCCACGTTGGGAGAAATGTTATCACGTGGGATACCTAAACATGCCCAAAGTCCTTTTCTTAGCCCACAAGAAGTGAACAAACCTTTGGTTTTCCTTTTTCATTGATATAAAAATCATCACGATTATATTCTTAAAAAAAAAAAGTTAAAAACTGTTGAGAAAATCATCAAAAAATGTATGCAAATTATGGGTAATTCACTAAGGTGTGAATATATATTTCAGTATTTATCCATAGAATAACAGTGTGATCATATTTGCCTAATAATATGGATCACTTGGAAGCCTTGCATGACCAATTACATACAAGTAAGTAAAATTCATCTCATACTTCCTCCTACATCTACTTATATTCTCTTTCAATCTAGATATACTTGTTCTTGTCGTTACATACTAATCATACAAGAAATCGTCCATTTTCTATCACACGTTATCAGCACAGAGTTCGATTCTCTAAGAGGTAATAATCTAAAAACTGGTACTTATTAGTTCTCTAATACTTCGAGTACTTATTACTCATTACTGATGTAACGAAATCATTTTGAGAAGTATGCTCTCATAGTTGCCGATTATTCGGATCTTCTATATACAGAAACTCAAAATGATGCTAATTCTACTTGACTTAATGGCCTAAATATATCTCTACTCTTGTTATGGAAATTTTTACTTACCTAATGTTAACAATATTAACATATTTATAAGTTCTCATGACTAATTTGGTATTAATTTAGGATGGACTTTACATAACTCACTACTATAACTTTTCCTAAGTAAAATTTTTGGGCACCATATATACTTTACTTTGGCACAAATTTTGACACTCCATATATGACATGTTTTGGACAAACTTCATGGACCAAAACTGCTTCTCATACAAAGTACCTTATGCATGTAACAATAAAGGGAGTAAATCTTATCTCTTATTATACTCATGTCTTATTATGTTGCATTATATCCATACTTACTTATTCGAAATTTTTACTCTATGTATGCTAGCTAATACTATTTATGTCTTATATGGAGGTTTCTAACAAAGTTACGTTTAAATCTTTCTTTCATATAGTTTTTGGACTAACTATTTTGTCCTTTACACTATATTTGTTTGTAGTACTTTTATTAATAACTACAATTTTTTTTTCTTTCTAAAAAACCGACACATAAAATCTGTAAGTTTTCATGCCGTGCGTTGTTAACTTCTCCGATTTTATTAAAATGGAAAATAAATAACACAAAATGAATAATGATGATATCTTTTACGATACATCAATTTTTGTTTTTCGAATCCCAAATCTTTTATACGTTCTGATGTGTTCGGACCACTAAGGGCTTCCTCCAGTGTGACTATATTTTCAACTTAAAACACTTATAAGGTTTTCTGTTACCATCCGCTTTTCAGAACTAGTTACAACAATTATTGACTGCGATACAGTATTTTGACAGTTAACACTTGGATACCCTACTATTCTCTACACTTACTTACATCACACCTTACCTCCTTTACTCTCACTAACTCATATTCATTCTCATCCATTAAATTTTATCGACCACATGGCTATCACCAAACAAACCACCATACTTACATCTGCATTGCCATCTTTCGAAGAAGTATTCATAAATGTGGCAAGTTGTTAAGGAATTGCTTATACTATGTAGTTTTTTAAGTAGGTTAATCTCACAATATTGAATTCTTTGATTAGGATTACTAAGTTGTGCCATCATGTTTATATGTTATAGATATATATATTTTTAATATAGGTAAATGCATAGTGTAATACACCTAAATTACTTTTTACTTGGGAGAAAAGGCATCTGATGTTTCTTGTAGGTCAATTAATGAATTAGGTTTACATGACCCCCATATATGCTGACATCTCTCTAAAGGTTTATAATTTGGTTAATTTACATAATTTCACCTCCCAAATCCTATAGTCAATTTATGATGTTTATATGTGTTATTATTATTTGAAAATCTCTTTTCCCCTTTATTTTTGTGGTATGCTGGTTTTGTGGTGACCTGCTTGAGCCGGTTTGGGTATATAGTATCCTTAGTGTCTATTCTCGTTTAGATTATATTAATCCTGCGTGGTGAGATATAAGTTCCATGTATAGATCTCTGACTAGAGACTTTGTTTTACCTCCTATCATAATCATAACACTAATAAATAAATAATGTAGTTAACATGGAGATAAATCAAAGAACAATTTGACCCACTGACTTGCCGGTATTGGCAAGGGATGTAAGTACTGATTTTACCCTGCCCAAATCGGCAAGACTGAGTACTCGCAGAATCGGCCGAACAGGATGTCGAAAGACGATTACAGAGCACTATAAGGTCAATTAAGAGCCATAGCAATTCATGATCCTCATAGCTTCTTTGGGTGCTCTAATCCTTGCTCAGACGCCTTAAAGAAGAGAGGAGGCAAACCGTCGTTTAGGCTTGTCTCCTAAAAAGCAACACACATCTAACGATGAAGATATTGCTTTGATAGAGACACACTATCCTTAATAATTTGTTTTTGATTAGAATAAGATGCCTAAGGCACAAACAAAAACAAAACTAATAATGGCGTAATAGCATCTGGTGATAAATAGATAGGCTAAGTAAGGCAACACGCAGATTTGAACTGTGCACTGCCAAAAGCAAAATATGGTTGGACAACATTTACGATTCAAGATTTCAATTAAGTTGTATCTGTTGAATGATGTATTAAAGGCGCTCTGTGCCAGACTGTTAGCAGAAATTCTAGTGATGCTCACGTTGAAGGAATTTCTGATAATTGTCACTAGCATAGGAATCGGCGTGAAGACTTGATTTAAACAGCAACATAACAAATTACGAGCAAATAATTCAATTCGATGCAGAAGTAGGATGATCCTTAGATCTTGCAAGGCACAATACCGATGAAAGCAAGATTCACTAAAATTTTCAGAAATTGTGTAATCGTCGATATTTGATTAGTGGTCGACCGGAAACTAGAGCCTACCCTATAATGATATCCTCTCGCAATACTTCAATCGATCCGTCACAAACATAAGACCAATTCAGTGTAATTTCAGAATCACATGAGCAAGCCCGGAAAGTTTAATATGCAGTACTATGTTAAATATATAGCGCAACTATAGC
>SNQN01014240.1:0-11086 GCA_008642245.1 Bassia scoparia | reverse complement strand
GTTGAACGCCAGTTGTCCAGGTGTCCTCTCTAGCTTTTGACCCCTGCTCGGTAGGCTTTGAAATCTCCTCAATTGGACCAATCAGCTTGCGTCGTTTGACGCACTGCCCTTCCTGGTGTACTGACGCTTCATTTTCCTTTCTTTTGAGAGGACAACACCRAGCAGGTGCAATAACTRCTGCCCCACTGACGTCATCATCCCCACTTTCGTTAGCCGCAACTGTTGACTGTTGAACATCCCCTTTACCTCCGGCGGTTGGAGTCTCCATTTCCATGTCCGAAGTTAGAAACTCAGTGATATCATAGACCGGTATTTGAACAYTTAAGTTCAACCGTTTACCCTTCCTGGCCCGGAGCCGTTTTAGTTGTCCATTTGRTGAGTCGTCTTCGAACTACCCCGTTCTCTTACGGAAATTCACRGTCGTACTTTCTCCCGATGACCCAAATTCCATGGAGGACTCTTCTTCATTACCACCGGAGTTACCCCCAGGAGACTTCACATCATTCACCCCTCGTGGCAGACCTTCATGTCTGTCCAAAGACTCAAGAGAAATGAGATTAAGCCTCGACGTTCTAAACTTCTGTAGTTTCCTTAATCCCCTAATCTTGCTCGTATAAAAGTCCTGTTCTACTGGATCCTTTAGCGTATGGCCAAACGCTCCAAATTTACTTGCAAAAAAAGCAGCAGTCCTCCTCTTCTCCTCGCGACATTTCGCCGCCTTGTGGCCTACTTTCCCACATAATCTACAGAACTCAAAGACACCTTCATAACGAAAGTCAACCCATGTGACTTCACCCGYAGCAAATTCATAATAAACCCCTGGTAGTAATGGATTGCTAAGATRAATGCGAACCATCGCTCTAATTCGATCCCGTGGATACTTCCTTATTGATGCAGAGTAATCATCGAATTTGACAATCCTTCCCAAAATTGCTAGAATCCTTGACGCCGCTAGTGGCTATGCGCCTCCTGAAAGGTAGGCCTTCCAGCACCACCCAGATGCCAACCGTATCCGGTCTGATGTTGGAAACCGAGGACCCGAGAACCATGGTGTTAAGCTATTAATGCACCTTCATAATTAATAGTTCCATGCGCGAGTAACCCTCCTTATCCTCCCAATTGGACAGAAGAAGAAAATTGTTTTCCGACAGTTTCAATTACATGCGTCTAACGTAGTCCACGACTGTCCACCCAAGCTGTAATTAGCATTAGTGAAAGTTTATAATCATAAGTAACCCAACTTTCCAGAGAGTAATCCAGCAAAGCCGATTATCTCTCCAATTTAATGACGCGTCAAAACGAACCGCCGAAGTTTTCCTCCGGTGATGCATTCGAAAGTGGATGCTGGACATATAAACGAAAACTGAAGTTTTGTAAGTTGTGCTTGTAAGATGAACATGCTCAAGTTAGTGAAGAAGAGTAGTAAAGGCTCTAAAGTATTTAGAGAGAGAGCTCTCACGTAGAGTGAGAAGGTGATCTTACTATCTGAAAGAGGTTTTGGACCACTGTTAGATTTTATACTAGCCAAAACTCTAGTAGGGATGCCTGATTGGGAGTTTTGAGAAGAGAGTTTTGGGGTGAAAATTCTCAAACCAAAGGCTCCTATTTGGAAGCTTTTTCTTTAAGAGGTTTTGAAGTGAGAAAAGGCATTGACTTTTTTGCTATAATTTGATCCTAACACATCTATAAATGTACATAAATGTCATTTTACTCAATAAAAGGAATCAGCTTTTAGAATCACATTAGTTTCACCATTTTTGTAAAAAGATAGTCAAATCTTCTACAAAAAGGTAAAACTCTATATCTAACTCTAAATTCCAACTGCTAAACTCTATTTGCCAAACAGAGCCAATGTCGCTTTCAACACACTTACCAACACATCCATGGAAGTATAGAACTAACCTAAGGAGGTCCTCGTTGAGTCGAATGAAGGTCCTTGGAGAGAGTCGAGCCGTCGAAGGTTGATGGTGGTGACGGCGAGACTTGTCGGAGACAGGCTCAAAAAGATGGCCTTATTTGTCGATAGATTCAATCGCGGTTACGATCGGAAGATGGTTCGCAGCACTGGCAAAACTGCTGAGGAGTGAGGATGAGTGTAATAAAGGAGAGGAGAAGAAACATTGTTTTTGGTTTTAACCCATCTACCATTTTCCCTTTTATTTTTCATTTAATTTAATGAATTTAACAATGTTAATTGTATTAATCTTCGTGAGTGGGCGTTATTATCCTATCACATGTTTCGATATATAGTTCCTCCTTGGCAGTGGGTAATTTGGCGAAACTATGGATTTAACCTGTTATTAGCGGATTTAGATCAACCGTTTAAGTGGTTAATTAGATACGACACAGTTCGTTTATTAAATGAGTCAGTTTAACGTTAAAAGAGTTCAACTCATTTAGTAAAACAGGTTGATCGACAACAATACGATTTTCACACCAGTTTTTTTAATATGAAGCATGATTCAATACGCTAACTCACACAAACCCAACCCGTTATTGCATTTGTGTGTCGAGAGTGTCGAGTCGTTTAAGTACACGAGTTGACAAAACTCGTTTAATAAACGGACTGGATTAAGGTTTGAGGGTTCAATGTATTTTATGTAAGCRACACGACACAAAAATTACACGACGCGACATGATTAACAACTACAGTTGAGAGTAGAATGCCACYCATGACACATAGTCCCTACTCATGACATTTGCACAAGGCATATTCAGCCCCCATGAGGTCGCCCACGATGATGTCCAAGAAACACATCCCTTAAGGAGGTAAATACAAGRTTAATTTTTATCCTTAAAAGACACTACTCACTTTGTAGTTAAGCGATACACACAACTTTGATTGAGGTAGGCAGGTAGCTATATATGCAATTTCGTTTAGCACGAAACTTGTTGCTTCCTCTGTTCCTTAATGTTTATGCCACTTCTGTTTTTTAATTACTAGTGGCGCAAGTGCGCCTTGTTCCACGTGATAATGCACGACAAAAAAGATATAAGTTTATACAATCTTCGGTAATTAGCTAGTCTCTTATATGTTTATGTTTAAATACGAATAAGTTGAATTTGTTGTACTTGTATATGTGTGGCGTAGATATGATGTGTTACATATAATATTATTCATTTTGTATACGCACGTCCTGTTCCACGTAATAATATGCGACAGGTAATATATGCGATAAGTAGTATTATTTTAAATCTGATAATGGTTTCGTCCGAACTGTGTGGATGATATGAATGATTCTAATATGCCATCGGGTAAAATAATTGGTAAGATACACACTCTTAAGGGTTTGACATTGGTTCAACAACTTCTTTTCTGACTTCCGAATGTGAGTCTGCTGGACGTATACCATGTGGAGCCGCACATCCGWACCGAGCATGCGCATATGCGATAAGTAGTATTGTTTTCAATCTGATAATAGTTTCGTCCGAACTATGTGGTTGATATGAATGATTCTAATATACCATCGATTAAAAATATGGGTAACATATACACTTTTTTGGGTTTGACCTTGGTTCAGCAACTTCGGTTTTGACGCCCAAAATGTCAACCTGCAGGACGTATACTGTGTGAAACTAAACAACCGAACCGATTATCATATATATTTCAAATAGTATATTGCGGATGGGGTTTTTTTCGAAGCAAGAACATATACTAAATAGCCGAACCAATTTTAACTCTGTTTTTGGTGTGAAAGTACATTCATGGCTTAAAGACTAAAGTAATACATTGCTGTTAATGCTTGTCATATGTTAATGAAGTACTACACAATGAATTGTTATGTGCGAAAACATGTTGTAATATTTAAAAACAAATATCCCCATGTAGGCATCAAAAATTCAAAACAATATAAATAAACCACATCATGAAAAGAGCCGTTTTCACATGCAACTTTACACACAATTGCACATAGGACTACACACAGTTCGGTCCGGGTTGTAATTTAGACCTGAATCGGACTGGACCGGATGTAACAAGTCCGGTCTTCGGTCCAAAGAATTTATGATTCCCGGGTTTCCGGTCCGYTCCGGTCTAAACCCGAAATTTTCCGATCTGGACCGGAATACCCAGAATACAATATGTGCTCTTAAAAAGTCCAGCCCATTAAMCCCATTAAAGTAATTCATTTCACATATTCACAATTCACAAATCATAAACCCTATCTTTTACTCTCTCAATCTCACTCAGACACTCACGCAGTCTCACTCRTCACKTCTCACTATCTCAGATCTCACAAGTCACACCTCACCGYCGGCAACCAYCAACTGACGGCCACCCTCCGGTCCGTAATTGGGGTTTAGAAAAATTGGAATGTAACGTTACAAAACATTTCTCTGTCATACTGTCTAGTAATGCTAATTGGCGAATGAACATTGTCTTTTGATTTTAGGGTCTGTGAAGTGTTATGCTAACAGTAGCTGGTGAATTGAATGAATCTGATACGTGTGTTTACCGTATTAATTAATTATTTATAAAACTATCTTAGTCCTTTAAAAAATATTAACAAATAGTAAAGGGCAAGAAAGGGTCGATCCACAGGGAGATTGTTATTTCCTAAACTCAAAGTTTCAATATAATAATGTCTAGTAGAATATATATGCAATATTACGTATATTTACATATTTACGGATATGTGGGGGTTTTAGAATTGTGATTACTTAATAAAAAATCTACTTCTAAACTAAACTACTATTTACAAGCGACAACAACTTGACCGATTCCATTTATACTCTTACTTTAATTCAATTAATTGGCGATAATATATGAACTCACTTGAGGATTATCAAATTATAATTACTAGACTAACTGTAGAGCTAAGATAACAAAGACTCACTATCTCTTATTTTAACCAATTTTGAACTAAGCCGAAATGATTTAACCAATTTAATTAACACAAATATGATCGCACTTGTATGAATTAAAATTGGAAGCATTAAAACTAGGAGACATCATTAGTCCTAATTAATTAACACATAAATGTTTAGAATAACTAGATTGACATTACTTCTCTAACTTAACAAGCCATGATCGCAGACTCAATTAAATTAGGGACTACTTCATTTACGATTACGACTAAGCCAAATCTATAATTAGCAAACATTACAATCATAAATGAAGATAACAACAACCATATAATTGCAAATTGTATAATTAAGTATAAGCAATATCAATATAATTAATTTGAAAAATATCCAAGTAAATTGTAACAATTCAAACCAGATATATTTACTAATAATCGAATCAAATAAGTCAATTAAAGTAGTAAATGAATTAACAAGAATTAAACTAAAAACAATTAAGTAAGAGGGAGAACTGATGATAATTGTACTCAAGAAACCAATCGATACTCGGCTTCGACCCCGCGATTCGATGTGTCCTCCGTTCGACCTTGAATTCGAGACTAAGCTTTCCCTTCAATGGTTGTCTCTCCTCCAATTGCTCTAATCAAAATCTTGAATCAAAACCCTAACTCTTCATTGCTCTTAAATTTTGGTTTGTGTTGTGTTGTGTGGTTTGGGAAAGAAATCAGTTGTATTTATATGCAATTGCGTCGAATGAATCCCCGAGATTTCTGTAACCGTACTGCTATCTTGTGAATCTGATTATCTTCATCTTGAATATCTAAGGTTTTGGATAATTGTTTGTTTCACTTTTTCTTGTTTTGCTCGGTTGCAATCCCACGTTTTTCTCTCCTTAATTTCTATTTTCTTCCTTCCATCTTTTTATTTTCCTTTTCTTTTTTTTCTTTATTCTCATTTCATTGAAGCTCACGTTGAGTATTTTTTCCTTTGTCTTGCTTCCTTGCTTTGCAATTAATGATACAAATGATGTAGCTTAGGTAGCAAAGTGGGCTTCTCTTAATTGTTACTTGCACTTGTTAGGCTCAATGCTACTTTCTTTTCATTTTCCTACCAAAAACACACAAATTTATTAAGTACCAATTATATAAAAATAGCTATAAGATAATAAATGAATAAAAAATATCTTAAAATAATAATATACCTAATTTAATAAAAATATTAAAATAAGGCGATTAAGAGACTAATATTAGGGCCCTAAAAATACGGCATTTCATGCACTTATCTGAACACTGCCAATTGTGGTCTGTTTGGATGTTATTTCTTCCATGTTTAATTTTTATGCTAATTCGCAGGTTTCTTAGGAAGTATAACTGTAATCGATTTCCAAACAGCGGTGGGTTATTTTGTCATTTTTGAGTATATTGACTTCCTTGATTTCACAATTGATGTTGTGAATTACTGATAAGAGCTTATTTATTAGAACATGCTTATTTATTCACAATATATTCATAGTTGACTTTATCTTTGTTTAGTATATATGTTTACGCTTAGGTACAATAGAATATGCTATTTATTAAGTTTTTGTTTTTTTTGGGTTTGGTTAGTTACTGTACATAATTTATGTACGTGGACTTGTATGTTTTTATGTAGGCTCAAGATATGTTGTAATGGGATATGGTTATGTGGCAACACAAAGGTTTTATGGGTATACATTATTTGCTAAGTTCTTAGGAAAAAATCAACTTTTAGTGAAACGGTCCAACATGTACAAGAATCGGACACAGACCTGAAAAATCAAGTCCAGATCGGACTGGTTTTTTTTCGGTCCGGTCTTCGGTCAGAATTTTTTTCAAATTTTGGGTTCCCGGTCCGATCTTGGATCACGGTGTGCAGTCCTAATTGCACAAGCCAAAACCTTCAGGACATAGTGGAGCTACTAAAAAAAACTACTTCAAATTTCTTTACAGAAAATCATAACAAAGGCAACACAACAACCACCACTATAATTACCTAACAAATAAAAAAGAGCCTTAGCAATTACTGTTCATAATGAACAGTGAAGGGATGAAAATACCCTCTACCCCACAAAATATGTTGGCTTTCACGTGTTGCTCATTTCTCTTCGATGTGCGTGCTCCTCTTTGCTCCCCTTCATGCTCCCCCTTCATGTCCCATTTCTTCCCCTTTCTTTCACACTTCATTTTTTTTGCTCGTTTTTTCCGCCACGATCGTATTTCCCTATAGTTCTGCCCATTGTGGCCGTGTATGTTTTGGGTCGGCGGTGATAGGTGTTGGTGTGGAAGGGCAAGGTTGGTCGTCGCCGGTCACGTTGCCGGATGCGACCATGGGGCCGAAAAAGGGTGTGAAGGGTGGGGGTTTGGTTGGATTGGTGGTGGCCGGTGATCGTGGCGGAAAAACGACTGTTCATATGAACGGTGAAGGGACGAAATACCCTCTACCCCACAAAATATGTTGGCTTTCACGTGTTGCTCATTTCTCCTTCGATGTGCGTGCTCCTCTTTTGCTCCCTTCTATGCTCCCCTTCATGCTCCCATTTCTTCCCCTTTCTTTACTTCATTTTTTTTTTGCTCGTTTTTCCGCCACGATCGTTTCCCATATAGTTCTGGCACCCATTGTGCCATGTATGTTTTGGGTCGGCGGTGATAGGTGTTGGTGTGGAAGGGCAAGGTTGATCATGGCGGAAAAAACGACTGTTTCATAATGAACAGTGAGGACGAAATACCGCCTCTATCCCACAAAATAATGTTGGCTTTCACGTGTTGCTCATTTTCTCTTCGTGTGCGTGCTCTCTTTGCTCCCCTTCATGCTCCCCTTATGCTCCCCATTTTCTCCCCTTTCTTCACTTCATTTTTTTGCTCGTTTTTCCGCCACGATCGTTTGCCACGATCGTTTCCCATATAGTTCTGGCACCCATTGTGGCCGTGTATGTTTGGGTCGGCCGGTGATAGGTGTTGGTGTGGAGGGCAAGGTTGGTCCGCCGGTCACGTTGCCTGCAGCGACCATGGGGCGAAAAAGGGTGTGAAGGGTGGGGGTTTTGGTTGGATTGATGGTGGCGGTGATCTGTTCGCCGTGGGGTTTTCATTTCTTCCTTAACAAGGTTCGATTTTATTTAATTTTAGGGTTTTGGAATTAGGGTTAGAGTTTTCAATTTGATTGCTTGTTTGTTTACGATTTCTGGGAAATCTTCATTTCTGGTTCGGTTTGGAAGGAGGTTCTAACTAGATTTTTTTGGTCATTTAGGGTTTTGATTTTTATTATTTATTTTTTTTCGATTTGTGGTGGTGGTAACAACAAATGAGCACTTATGTGAGTAAGAATTCTTATGTGAGTAGGATTCTGATTAGTGTTTTATTTGTTAATAATCTTAATCTTAATTTTATTTCACAAGGTCTTTTCAGCTTTTCCTATTGAGTATTTGATATATGACTGAGTTTTTGGTAATTATTCAAATTCAGGTGGTGATTGTGGTTGTGCGTGGGTTCACTTCAAGGTTCGTTCCTGGTTGATGGGTCGGCTGGGGTTCGGTGGCTGGCCGGGTAAGGGTTGCATTTCAGAATGTTTTCTTTGTTTTTTTGTAAGCTTGTATAGGTGTGTTTCTTCATTTGCGACTTGTCTTCGTTTTTCCGTTGATTAATAGGGGTTTGATTTGTGTTGTATCCGATTTGTTAGGGTTTATGTGATGTGAACTTTGTTTGAGAAATCTCCTGATGATGTTGATGAAGTAATTAAAAAGGTGAGTGATTTATTTATGTTTTCTTTCTTAGTTCTAGCTATGGATTTTTCTGGGCATTTCATCTAATGTATTTTTCATAATTTGATGATAAAATTCCTTGATCTGTGAGATTAGATTAAAGTCGATAATTATGTATTCGTTTTTAGGTATATATTGCTTGATACTTCATTTCGTAATGTATTTTTACAGATTCATTGGTTATGCATGTAGACTGTTTGAAGAGTTGACTTCAATCAATTCAAAAGTTGAGGAAAGTGAACTCACTGTCTGTGCCCTCGAGTAAATCAGTGTATTTGGCATTCTTGATCAATTGACTGCATATGAATGTGAAATTAGAGTTGAGAATTTGGGTACAATAGGCTAATTTTAATGAGTGTCTGTGTTTATGTTTGTGCAATTTTGCTTGATTATAGTACTAACAGGTTCGTACGTCGCCGCTAAAATAACAATTTTGTTGAGTTTGCCAGCTCTTGTTGCTATTTGGCTAGCTTTGAGCATAGCAGGAAGTGTAATTGGGAATGTGGGATGTCGTTTTTTTTTACACCTTGGGTTTCACCTTTTGAAGCTTTTAGACATGAGATTACATGAGATTGATATGTGCTACCTCGATGAGCTTCAATGGCTTCTCCGCCAGGCAGGTATATTATATATTCCTTTTGTATTAATTTTCTCTTCATCTTTGTTTATTTAGTTCGATGGAGTTAAATTTTTCATGTTGCCGACTTGCTCAAATCAGTTCAAGTTATGTGTGAGTTATGCTAATTTGTGCATTTTGTGTGGACATATATACTATGTCTGGAGGGGCAATGTCTTGTGTTCATATTGTAGTTCAAGCTGTGTTTGTATCTTAAACTTTTTCATTATTTCATATATCTGTGGACAGTCTTCTTTGGAGAACCCCATGGAACTCTGAGATTCTTCGTACGATATCATGAATTTAGAATGACAAATAGACTATAACTTTGTTGGCTTTTACTTAGTTATTTATGCACTTGCAACTGAGGTTTGTAACATTCTGAAAGAAAATAAAGGGTTTCAAGAATGGAGGATTTCTGAAGTTGGAATTTCTGACTGTCTGAGAAAGGTCTTTAGTACTAGTAACCTCTTGGATAAAATGGGAGTGGATTGTAAGGAGGATAATCGGGTAAGAGGGCATGTAAGGGTGTATAGGAAGGTCTATGCAGACTATCTTGTAGCCCCTGTATCATCACAATTGTCTGTATTGCGTCGTTTATGGCTAAAACAGTGCATTAAACTCATTAGTCATAGGTTTCAAAATGACATACTGCAGAATGATGGAATTAACCACGGAAACACAACTCAGCTCAAACATACTACCACCTGATCTTTCGAGTCATCGACAAAGACAGAGCAGTGCACGTCTAAGTCTTCTTTGTTCACCTGCTCCAGAGCGATCATCTTGAGGGCGTTGTAAATTTAGGTTAGTATTACACACTGAGCAATCTAGGCTGTAGGGCCATATTCTACTCATCAATATGATCCCCAAGGCGATATAGAGTCTAATGTAATCGACCTTACATGAATATTTGTTATACAGAACTAATGTTCTATGCTTGGGACCATATTTTGCCTGATAATTAAACTTGAAATTCCTTAATATTTGTAAGTCCTTGACTCCTTGCTTACATGTATGAGAGAAAAACCTGATTTAACAGCAAATAAGATAGGATACAAGTCCTACATGCGGCTTTTCAAAAGTTATTGACATTAATGCATATATGTTGATGGCACCATAAGTTTTAGACAAGATCACAAGACTGGCCTGTCTCGCATGATCAGCAGGTCTCAGGTTACAGTCATTTATAATCTAATACAGACCACCTAACCGGGGCACTTATGCGCGCTCAAAATGCTAGAAATTGGATAGTAACTTAAGCATGCCATATTGACATGTTATAGAATATGAATTACAATAGAAGATGTAGTTTAAAAATTAAAATACAGATATGTTTTCCTTTAAAAAAAGAGAAGACTTCTAATGCTAGGGAAATCCAAGATATGGGATATGTAATAAAGAAGCCTATGCTATCATGTTTTTTTTAGAGCTGTATTTGTTTACTTCCACATGCATGTTGATTAGAATTGATAGTTTTGAGATTAATTGTGAAGGAAAATTTCTGGAACCCAAATTTCTGCCCCCATGTCAAAATTAGTTTCTGGGTTTTTATATAATAATCACATAAAAACATTCAGAGCTGGACCCTTACCGAGTTTTGATTTTATTGCTTGTTTTGTTTTCAATTTATAGGTGGGAGTTTTGGTTTTTGTTTGTTTGATTTTTTTGAAGACCTGGCCCTTGTCATGTTTTCCCCAGGTGGCAAGCCAAGTTTTATGTTGCGGAAGCACAGGTACCAGCAGCTTATTTTTTTGGTAATATGCATTGGCTACAACTTAGCAGCCATGGTGTTTAATATATTGGTCTTATTAGGCTATAAACAGATCTTTAGTGGTGCTATATCTTTAAGAATTATTTGTTCTTCATAGTCATGACTGCTTTGCATTTTCTGG